>DWJN01003437.1:0-13630 GCA_018248895.1 Carystus phorcus | reverse complement strand
TTCTGGCGAGTCACTACAGACGTATGGGGCCGTGCGTTGTCCTGATGGAGCACAACACCTCTTCTGTTGGCCAATTCAATTCAATTATTATATAATCTGTTTCTTCTTAATGTTAATTAGAGATTTGTTTGAAGTGTATGGAAATTATAAGCTTTAAGGATTCTTTTCAGAATATAGTAACGCCATCAAAGAATAATGACAACTTTTGTACAAAATAAAAATAAAATCATCAATATGTATGCAAAAAACTGCCATGCCATAATATACACGTAATTTCAATATATTTCATGTAACATAGAGTAGCGTAGTGTACATTTATAAAGTACTAGCTGACCCGGCAGACTTCGTACCGCGTAGAAAATTGTTGTTTTTATTCAATTCCTGGTATTTTTATATTTACTTACCTTTTAAACCTTCCCTGGACTTCCACAAATCATTCAAGACCAAAATAACCCAAATCGGTCCAGTCGTCCTAAAGTTTTAGCGAGACTAACGAACAGCAATTCATTTTTATTTATATAGATTAACGAAATTAATAAAAAATTAAAAAGCCCTTTACACAAATTTTACACAAGTTTTACGTGTTATATTGCGTTGAAAGGAATAAATTTCCCACGTTATTCCCGTTTGATTATAATGTTGATGTCTTCAAGTCAAGAGTGAATAGGCTTCTACTAAGTTAATGAGCTTTAACTTATCAAAAAAAAAAAAAAATCAAAAATGTTTTATTGATTAACACAGGAATTTCACATCAAGTCGCAAGGGCCCCTGTACTGGGTTGATATCCCGTATTACTGGGTACCCCACCCCGCTCATCCACCAAGGCGAACTTAATTCTAATAAATTTTTCACATTTATGATATTGGTGCGCGTTTTTGTGCTTGTGTGTGTGTGTGTGTGTGTGTGTGTGTGTGTGTTGTCTTTTCTGGCCCTTATTTATATAAATATAATAGTATTTTTTTTATGTTCTTTTGTCTATGTCCTTCTTCTCAATTAAACCTCCGTACCGAACGCACACAAGTTTTTATTTGCCACCGAAATATCTAATTTATCAGGGCCATTAATGAATTGAAGGCAAGTCGCTTCTAAAACTTAAATACCTAATTAATAATTTTCTAAGCCTTATCTGATGTTTAGTACTCAAAAGACAGTAACCACATTCAATTTTTTGATAATGACAACGGAACAGATTGTGATAATGGAATTAAAATTAATATTTGAACGTTAAGTGTATATGAATAATATGATAGTGACACAAATGTCAATTAACTAATTAGTTTTGATGTAATCTAATTGTACAAGAATTGAGCCTTGTCAATGTAGACGCACCCTCACGATACGCCCCTAGGCAATCGTTAGTACACAAAAGTTATCGATATACGATCGATTGCGCAACGATAATCGCGATGTGACTCAACAGTACGTTGTTCAGGTTTACAAATGTAAACCTAATGCAGTTATCTAATATCGATTACGGCCTCCCACGCCGTCTGTCACACATCAAAGCGGAATCGACCGAGCCATTTACATAAACAAACCGATGTTTGAAGCAAACAAGTCGGATGCTATACTAGAACACATGGTGACATGGTTTATCGATATCGATAAAATGCTACGTCGCTGTAAATTCGGAAGTTTAATGTTACTGATGGTGTTTTAGGTGATAATAAAATTGTTCGGAGGCTTTTATGGCACCGCGTTTACGTTGAGCTTAATGTTTAGATTATATGTATAAATGATAACGATTTCGAATAGCATCTCAACCCAGTAATACAGTAGCTAAGAGATGACATTTAAAATTTACAGATTATTTCTTGATAATAAAGTATTACAATACTAATTGTGGTTAGTGATTAACAGCTTAATATAATTTGAAACTCATCATATTCACTCATCGTAGGTTGTAAATATTTAACAATGATATCATCATCATCAATTAACTCATCGTAGGTTGTAAATATTTAACAATGATAAGAGTACTCACGATATGTATGAACTGAAACGTTCAGCCGTGATCACGATCTATGCAATTGGATCGAAGTAACGGCGTACAAAATACTTATGTTTAGTACTCGTATCTTTGAATAAGAGGTACTTGATATCTAGTGGATTATTGCATTAATTGCAGAGAACCACCACTTAATTGATGAGTAAAATGAAGTGAAAATTTAAGACTTATTTTTTCTGTATTCTCTAATACCCCACTTAGATACTGTTCGAGTAGAGAACGATTCAAATTCAAACAAATATGCGCCACGTAGATCGATTTTTAAATGCGATTCAATCAATACAAGCCATTATTCACGCTTATATCCATTTCAATTGTAAACAGTTCTAGAAGAAAAAGATTTATCGTCTTATGTAAGTTTACATACATTGAATAGGCATTAAGTCGTAGCAACAAATCGCAGGTGATCTATTTTTGAAAGATCTATTGATATAAGATCTTCCTAACTGTACATCTAGTACCTAAACGTGTTTAACATTGTTCATCCATTCTAACACACCTTAGTTACTAAATCTAGAAGTAAGAATAAGATAAGTAAGATAAGAATAAAAATTTGTATTAGTGAAACAAATTTCGCAGCAAACTTTAAAATTGGAATGTTTAATACTCCCTCCGGAAGTGGTCCTCACCGGACCGGTCGCGGCGAGTGAAAGTGGAGGCACGCGACTATCAAAATTGTCACAATAATTTAGTATTCAAATTCAGAACGACAAGTAAATCACAGTGAAATTCGACATTATTTCATAACGGCCATTGTCTAAGTGGTTTGTGTACTTAACAAACATTTAGATAAATCGATTACCTATAAAGATTTGTATTTCCATTCTATCCAATACTGTTTCACCATTGCAAAATGAACAGGTCGAGTCTAAGTAACGTTCTGGTATTTTTATTGAAATATGCTGTGATTTCCGGTTTGGAAGTTGTGGTAGTAACTAATGTTGCCTAACCATCGATCGATATATTTTCAATGCTACCGAGATCACGAAATATAGTCATACTATTAATAGACCTATTGATAGTATTGTGACGTTACATATACGAGTATAGTAGGACTAGTTTTCGTGGTCAAGTATCAATACATAAATTATCGATAGTTAAGCATCATACCTAAGTAGTAACATTGTGATATATTATTAGAAAATTTTGCGAATGCCTTTAAAATGTCGAGAAATTTGTGACAGCTTGTTTGTCACAAATAAATTTACAGACCTTACTTACCCATCTGGTACTGAACGATCTATATAGTTATAGGCAATACGTAAATTATCTATAGCTCATCATTATCGACATTGAATCCAATTTTAAAACTGTCACTGCTGAGCTTGAAACCCTATCACATATGGGGGATACACTTCACGATCTACAATGCTGACAATTTAGCGGATTAGCAAAATTTGTTTGATGAACTTTTGCGAACATTATGGAAGACTTTTAGTGCACATGTTTTGACGCGATGTGAAATGTGATGTGAAGTGCGACGTGACTTTCTGCCCTAACACGGACAGAGTTTTGATTCCGGGCCTGGACAGATATTATAATACGGAAACGGAAATAAATAATGAGACGAGATTTGCACCGGGAGTTTTCGTTTCTCAAGTAGGGTCACTTAACTAAACTGCGAGCTTATCTACAAAAAAATTCATATTTTACAATGTTGCGGTAACACACAAATACCCAAAATAATGGCTTAGGCAGATCTTTAAGGTTAGGTATTCGAACTCAAAATCCAGTTTCCGCACTGGACAACACAAAACCATAATCCATTATTCAACGGCCGTATTGTATGAGTAAACAATATTATTCAAATGCTAGGTATATTGATATTGAAATGTTATTCTTTACTCCGGAAACGAATCGGACCGGTCCGTCGAGAGTGAAAGCACCGGGGCACGCGTCACGATATTTGTGGCAAAATTCTACATGCGCAAATCAACATCCATATGTAGTTTCGCCATCAGCGAAAGTGTTGACAGTAAAAATAATATGGCGCCGATCTTATCCCGAATATGTACGAGTATCGTTATTTCGTGTGCTCATTTGAAGCCGGTTTTTTAAATCCTAAAATCTTTAAACCGATCGTAAACACCGAATGTTTATAGTAACAATGGTAATTACATATGTATGTAACTTATAGTGGTAAATATAAATATCGTTGAGTTATAAAATAAAGGATTTAGATTTGATGGATGAATATTATGGCCTGACCACTACATTAAATACAGAAGTCTTTTGTCCGTGTGTATGTCACTGAATTCCTTAACGGTTGAATCGAATTTTGTGTTATTTTAAGCGGATTCGAAAAGGTTCTGTGATAGCATGATTTCATTTGATGTACTTATACTCACGTCAGCATATTTTATCAAGACGCTTTAAAAGCAAAAGTTTGGTAAATTATTTGGAATGAAACCAAAGTAAATTGGGTATTTAATTAATTGGCTCTTTATCATATTTGCATATTGCAACACTATAATTACGAATATTCATTAAAAACATTAAACCATGTTTTTTTTGTTTAATTAAACTCTTATGCGTCGTCGGAACAGATTTCATCTCTGTGAAATCCTTGCGACTATCATGCAGGTATAACAGAGATAGCGATCAACTATCTCTATAGTATCAAGAAACGATCAAAGATAAGGATCCGGTGTTCGGTCCAAAAACACAGTAAACAAGTTATATAGCTAAATTAAAATAAATTCCATGCGAAAGTTTAGAATACAAATGAAGCAGTCGAAAGTGGACCGTCAAGGAAACTTCTGTTTTTGTTGAATAAAACTTGCTTTAAAATATTTTATGACAAGATTATATTAATCGAACGCATGCAATAAAATTAAATCGCATATAACTTTGATTACAAAGATCTTAATCATATATTTGAACTGACAATTTTATGATGTTTATGGTAGCCTGCCATAGAATTTCCTCGATAGTCTACTATTTCCATAAAAATAACAGCAAATAGGAAAACAATAAAATATAAAGCGGTGAATCACAGACATCGATATGAACATTTACGAAACGATATACGAACTTCCTTAAATCATCCAACTCGAATGCGACTGGGTCATCTTAAACATTTCTCGTTTTTTAAAATTTCCTCGAATTCCACTACAACCTTACAAACATACATATATATACTTTACGTATCCTGACTCACGAGTCATTATTGAATCTAGACGTAATACTGTCCGGTGTTGACCAATAAAGGGATTAAAATATTACTGTTTCTCAGCGACAAGCGTACGTCAAACTTGATAACGTGATGAAGATTCACTAGCATTGTTTTACGATGCCAATTATAACGTACAAGGTATTGTTGACAGAAAAATTGCACAATCCGCACCCCATTGTTAACTGAAAGAGACGTATCGGCTTACCTCTGTTACATGAAGTATGGGAGCGTAATAATTTACAAGCATTAATAATACGAATACACTTGATAGTGCTTGCCAACAGTCCCGGTATCGTTTTCCGGCCGGGGTAGACATTTAAGGGACAGATAAATGTTTGTTATAACTCGTCGGTGTAAGTGATGTATAATTTGAGTTTGATGGATTGGATTATAACATTCTTCACGGCCATTTGAGCTTATTGTTTCAACGTTTAAATTCATTTAAAAGCTTTACATGCAGTATACGAAACCTTTATAATTTTTCGAAGTATTTGTAAAAACAATTTTCGAATATTTTCACTTTTTTCCTTATAGGTACGATAACGACAATTCTGATATTTTGCACCAAAGCTAATCTTTTATTTTTCAAAACTCAATAAACAAATGACCAAGACGCCATTTAAGTGAAAATCGTATAATTGATGTCTTAATTACCATACTAGATGATGTATAGGTTAATTTCAGCCGTTAGGCTAACGAAGTGTCTATCATTAGACCTACAGTCATTCTGAGAGTCTTAATAGAGAAGTCAGTTTAAATTATGACTAAGGTTAGATGTACGTCTCAGCGTGATCGCTGTACTCGGTCACGTCAAAAGAAACTATATTAGTTCTTGTCTCAATGGAATAGGGTTTACATTCAACGTTATTGAATGTGGCTTTTGACGTCGGTAGAAACATTTCTTGCAACCTTGTCGCCTCTAAATGCTTTCTACTATCCATTAATGTTGTTCACAACCATAACATAATGTGTTCGATTTATTAATATTGCTATGTGCGGTAGGGTTAGACGATGGTTAAGTGAAACGAAACGTTCCGATCAGGGTTGCGAAAATGTTTGGATCAAGTTACGAATTGTTAGGGCGTTAATTAACATGGTTACGAGCGTTAAGTGAGGTTACTGGGTGCTGAAGGTCATCTCTATCATCATAAAAAGAGGTAATTTCAGAATTTACACAGCGTCAATAAATATTGGATTAATATAGACTTGGTCCATTATAAAATGAACGCCATGCATAAGATTAGCGAAGTACTTAGTATCTGAAATTTATAATTAGTTCATAATTAGCCTTAAATTATTACATCTACCAACAAATGTAGTATAAAGAATTAGTATTTTGGTGCGAATTTTAATAATATAATCAAAAATACAATATGATTGAAATGTGCCCATTACACAACCCTACATTAGTCGTGCTCGAATCTCGTACAGTTTTGAATGTCTTTTAATTTTCGTTGCGACTTCCGGTGAAGATCTGATTTTATTGCCATTTACAAGTTAGAACGTTTCTAATTATATTATTAGAATTGAGAAGGAGAAATCTTTGTCGGCATTAGATTTGCAATTACTTCTTTATAACCTAGCTTTTAATTGGTAAATTAACTAAATGAAAATAAAAAACTTTTACGAACTTATACTAATGCATTAAGATTCTCCGTTTCGCGGGTGGCGTAGACAATTCGAATAAATACCTATGTCGCATGGGAATCGAACCCAGGACCACTAATACGCAGACAGGATCACTAGGCACTAGGCTACGGGTTCGTCAAAATATTTATATCGCCCTACAATGAATAATTGTAACGCGAAGAAAAGTTTAATTGAAATTGTAACTACCATGACAGAATTGGTTTTATATCGTATTGTTACAAAAGTTGTTAAGATTAAAGATTTTAAGATGTAGTATTGTTAATAGGCAAAATATACATACATCAGGAGTTACTAATGGAATGAAACCAAAAGAAAAATATACAGCGTTTTCGTCCCCACTTAAAGACGAACAAAACTCTTTGTTACTCATTCATGGGTCAACGGTGCCCAGAACACCCAACACACATCTAACCTACTCATAACCGTAAATAAACAAAGAAATAATATCGTTATATTCATTGCACCACATTAAAACTTAGAAGCTATAATTAGAAGCGATCGGAGTATCAAATACACCGCCCAGAGTTATCGTAAATCGGACGACATCAAAGCAAGTGGAATCTGGGAGCTTGTTCCGCGACATCGGTTTAACTGCCCAAGATAAAAGGGCGGAGAAAAAGCTTAATAGGAAATCTTTTTTATGTAACTAGCCGAGAAAAGAGCAGGCCGCCACACGATGGTATACTGTCACTATCGCGCATAGAAAATGGACTTCATTGATGGCTTGCCTTCAATCCACTAATGGCCCACTACTGAGCACGGGTCTCTCCTCAACACTGCGGAGGTCTAGAGCATACTCCACCACACTGCTCCAGTGCGGATTGGTAGAGCGATTGATGGCTTACTGACTAAAACGGAAGATAGAAAAATGCAAGTACCTAATCGTTCTCAAGCACCTATTCAGAACCCAACGAATCGTTTGATTACTGACTGAATTGTAGCTACTCAGGCATGGAAAGATACTAGTAATAATATTAATGACTTAACAAGGATGTTTCTACATATCTTTATATTTTACGTAAGAAGTAGAGAAGAGAGAAATTAGTTTACCGTAAATAGACTTGAAACTGTAAAAGACTTTGAACACTAAATATCTACAATTGCAATTTCATATGGATTTTTGTATTGATTATATTTTTGAATAGACTTAGCTTACATACTAATATAAAGAAAAAAATAACAAATTACTTTCGATATGTTTAACTGTCACCAGTAACACAAGTAAAGCATTTAAAATAACAAATTAACCTTAATGCAATTTTGTTGCTAATTATTGCTGAGGAGATTTTGGTAATTAGGTGTCGGATTATGTCTTGTATGATTTAATCATAATATAACATTATTTCCGCTTAATGCATTAGTAATTTTAAACGCAGTAGGAGCAACAATATGTTTGCAACTAGTAACACCAGACCATTTCTGGTCTAATGTGCTTATAATCCATCGGCAAGGTCGATGTGTTTTCAAATGACAAAATTATAAAACATTATA
The DNA here is from genome assembly GCA_018248895.1 of Carystus phorcus. Classification (NCBI taxonomy): domain Eukaryota; kingdom Metazoa; phylum Arthropoda; class Insecta; order Lepidoptera; family Hesperiidae; genus Carystus; species Carystus phorcus. Next base: position 5,306 of record DWJN01003437.1, on the reverse strand, counting down.
TGGTAATTGAATCCGTATTTGAGTGCCTTTTAATATAAGATAAAAATTGTATTTAACATTATGTGAAGTCGAAATTTTCGTATATGAATTAAATATCCTACATCTGTAAATTAATAAAATGAAACACTAAGTATAGATACTACGGTTACATAAACTTAAGTGAAACTACCTATGAAAGAACTACGAAACACACTTATCCAAGTTTCCTTTTGTGATTTCGGCCAGCAATAACAAAAGGGTTTTGGGAAACCACCCCATACAAATGGTAAAAAAACACAATTTCTAACTCAAAAATTTTGTATTTAATCTCTTGAACTAAAATAAAGATACATGTGTATCAGCGTTTGTCAGGATTCATTAAGTATCGTAATAAAAATAGGGGTTTAAAATTTTGTAACTACAAGAACTGTAACCTAAACCGAAGCAAAGCGAAGGCGGCTCGCTAGTTCCTCATAATAAGACATTAGCTCAATGATTAAGACACGTATTTAACGCGATTCATTTTAATGATAACAGAAATATGACAGTGTGTCTACTTTAAAACTGACAAGGTCACGAAGTCACGAATGTCAAATAGCAAGAGCTTATCTAAAAACGAGATTGCTATCTCCGAGGTTGGAAGCCGAATGAATGTATGTTGAATAATAGCTGTGGTAAGGATGTTAATAGTGAAGGTCCGTAGTCAGGTAGGTATTTATAAAATTCTTCAAAGTACGCTGCTGCAGACAAGAAAAAAAATGAATTTTCATTAACAGCCGTGTCTTTTATTTTCTGACGTTAAAATAAACGAAGAATTTCAGGCAAGCACGTCATTTACTTTACAGGTAAGCACAATATGCTATAACAATGTAAACAATAGTGAAAAAAAATAGTTAAAAAATATTATGCAATACATTAATATCGACATTTTTGAAAATGGTTAATCTACTCTTTTGGAAGAAATATACAGATGTAATTTAATTAGAAAATGGAGAGAAATTTTACTCCAATATGAAGAGCAGAAATTTGAATTTTTATGCGATATGTATTACAAATACATTAATTTAACAAAATGAAACGTTGTGAAGTAGACCATTCAAATGAGTTACAGTCGAATTTCGACCGCAGAACGGGTAATGTTTCATAGGAGCAGTTATTCTGCGTAATGTTTAGCCGTCTTTTGCTTTTAGCGCAGCCAATTATTCTTCGTAGAGCTTAATCACATTTTATGAGTATGAATATGTCGCTGTTCACTCGTATCTTTAACTTCAAGAATTGCATTCTCAATCTCATAGACCATTTGCTTATTATTCAAGTAACATAAAGAAGTTATCTCAGTGCCTTTACCATCCTTGCCATAACGTTTACTTATACAGAGCCATTAAGAATCTACTGTTGGACATAAAATGAACAGATAAAGGCCGTACCAGTAGTGTGCAGATGGCTAAACTCGATAATCTCGTCCCATCTAGATTCAGACCTTAGACTGCGCACACTGCCTACTTTTGCAACGCGATTTGAAGATACGGGCGCGTGGTGGTCTTTCAAAATTTATCTTAATATGCGTAAAGAGAGTATGTATATTTTATAAATAAATAATTTTCATTCGTATAATTTGGGGCTTCGAAATTGTGGCCCGAGGCTGCTTTAACAATTTTATTCCGCGTCTTTTATATTCAAAAGTATCTACGCAGATGCTGAATGTGTGTATATTTTAAGAGTTTTATTAATTCTTTGTATAACTGACGATGACAATTAGTTGAGAAAAGATTGGTTACTTTATGGATAGAAACAGGAAAAATATTTACAATCCACTTGTTATGAGACGATTGAATCAGTTGGTGACAAATGAAGTACCGAAAAGGAATACATAGCTCATTTACAAAGAGTACCAAATCTTTCAATCGAAATCACAAAATCGACTGAAATATATTTCTTAAGCTAGTCTTTCTGCTTCCCAAAGATGAGCATGTGGCCCCACAAGGGTATATGGGCCAAAGTTGCTTGGAAAATGAAAAAGAAACACGTGGTTTGGTTGTTTACACCAAACTCATTAATACATCGTCAAAGTAGGGAAAAAATATAAAATGTTTAAATGCACAAATGATCAGGACTCCTTACGACGTGTACGTATTGTATAGTCGCAGAATCGCATTCGCTACAAAAAGGTCCCAGTGCGCGAGCTCTAAATGTCACTGTGCGCCCCGTGAAAGCAAAGTGGCGGTTGCAATTTCACTTGTCATTCCACAAATGAGTTTAGTGCATCATTTAGAAAGTGGATCCCGGTAAATCGAATTGATGGTGTCGGGGCACCGAGTTCGTTTGTGCCGGGTGAAATCTATGGCGGTTGAATTGGGCCGCGGATTAATTCCGAGGCTCTAACTGGACCGGCCTTGTGTGCTGTTGTTATTGTTGATTTGATTAATTCAGTCGGCACTACTATGCGTACTTTACTGTAATTTAAGTCCTTGTTTGTTGATACAAAATTGTGTTACGCTTTACTTGTAGTTCTTTTATCTTGGACTCGGTGTCACAAATTATGAAAATGTTCTGAAACACTTCTGTGTTATTACCTTACAAGTATAATTTCCGGAAAAGAGTGCTGTGTTGGTCATTCTAATTACACGTTACTGCTAACTTCGTATTGGTACCGCTGTGACGCACGTTATTGATTCTTGTTCAAAATAGAATCTCATTAAATAGCGAATTGCTTGTCTGAATAAAACTTTAAATTATTAATTTACAATAAGTTAATGCTTAACACTTTCCTACGTTCAAAGATAGCACTCCAAATTACTGACCTTTGATTGCTTTGCTTCAAAAACAAAATTCATTTACCTAAAGGTGAAATTAGTAATAATGTTAAGTAGAACTACTTCTACTTTAATAGTTCTATCAATCATGCTCACAGGAAGTCGTCTAATAAAAAGTTCTATGATCGAGTATTTGAGCGGAATGGAACGACGTCGGAACTAGGCATGCAGTATCGGACAATCAACCAGATTTACAAGAGCCCCTTCAACAAATTGGAACTTCCTCTTCTGGAAGAGTTATCAAACGTAGCGAAAGACGTTGAAGTCCAACCTTAAATGGTTTACGATGACCATAAATGTACAGATTCCATGTATGGCGCGAACATTTCCTAGCAACTCATCTTTGATGGCAAATGACGACGTGCAGGTAATTTTTAATTTTTTCATATAATTTCGAAAGAACTCGTGATCTCGTGAACCAGTTCCCGCAGTTTACTTTACAGAAATAAATATATAGTAGAATTGATGTTTCAAGATCAGATATGAGAGCTAACTTTCTTCTTTGGAATCCTGCGCAGTTAAAAACTTCGATATGACTTTCCAACCCGTTTAAATATAACTAAATATTTTTTGTTTAATTAGTACAACCAATTTATATTTACTTTACCTCAACCCTATGATGGGATCTCGTTACATACCTGGAAACAAAAAATATAATTAGCCAACAGATTCTGAAAAGTATTATTGCCAAAAAACACATTACTACATATAAACGAAATTAAAAAAATACATTATTTTGCGTGGACTTTTAAATAATCAAAATTACATCAATTTATTAAATTATCTTTTAATATAAACCTCGTTATGGGACCAGAGTAAAAACAGAGTCAAGAAATATTTACTGAACTTTGACAAAAATATATACCTAACAGAAAAAGTAATAACACCGTTATCAAACATAATTTACGTTACTTCAAAAAAATTAATCAATTGAACCATTTAACATTAAATTTTATGATTTTGCAAGCTAACAATAAAATATAAGCCCAAACCAACGTTATCTAATCACCCTGGGTTACCCAAGCAGACTTCCGTCTCCGAAAATGCCGATGTGCTGATAGCGGATGGCCCCTTAACACTTGTGGCTGTCACAAATACTCACAAATCGCCAATTAACATACGTAACCTCCTGTCAACATCAATTATAAATTGCCCGCGTACGAACCACTCCACATTTTAAAACCTAGCCATAAAATATTTAGATAGTCAGTTACGTAACATCTGAGGGAGAATGTCATTGGTACTATTGGACATCAATTTGATATGAACACAGTGCTACCACGATCTTTATAAAACATTACCTGTTCCGGAAGATATATTTTTATCTTCGAATAAATAAATATAATAGAATCGTGAATCTAAACCATTCTCAAATCCATTTAAACATTTATTGTATTATATGTATTTTTTACAATACCACATTAGTGTCACAAGCCACACAAAGTAAGTATTATATTTGCATTAAAATTGTTTAGCTTCTATCATAATTTAGCCAGCCGGTTATTCAGCAGATGGCAGCACTTGTATCATGAGCCGCAAGCAACATGAATCTCCGGAACTCATTGATACAAACATCCGCATTACCGTTTGTACATTAATTAGATACGTCAAAACGAATGCACAATCTATTAAAATTATTACACTCTATTTGATTCCGTCGCGCTTGAATTAGAAGTGTTTGCGGTTGTGCTTTCTTGAGACATGTTTAAATCGTATACACTTTAGTGAAGGGTAGAATTAATAGATAAAAATTATTATGTAGTATTATAAAGTATTACTGTTATTTAATTATAGAGTCTAGTAATAGAAAGTGATTATAATGCGATTTGATTCACCAAAGAGGCTATATAATATACTTATACAACAACTAATTAGTCTTAGTAGATATTTAAATAATGGGTAAAATAGACGTAGTGGCAAAAACCACTTCAAATACATTAGAGAAATTAATAAGTTCCAGGAAGGATAGCGTAAATAATTCTGTAGGAAATAGTGTTCGTGATATATTTACGAAAGAAAAACAAACTAAACGTAAAGTTCATTCATCCGTAAATGTGTCTATCAAGCCGATGGACGTTTCGCGCCATCGCAGTGGTTTTGGTTAATCTACGTAACATAATAAAAATTTAATGAATTTCGTAAAACAATAAAGGATTAGGTTATTGCTATTCAACTTCTAGTTAACTGCAATCGTACTAGTTCCGCTACTTTCAAACGACACAGGCGCGGCCAGACACGCTATATTGATAAACGCCGCCAATTAGTTGATATATTACGCCCTACTGTCTAAGGGTAAAGGTTATAAAATGGCAAAATTGTCCACGCTCGGTAATTAGATGTTATGTTACGTACGCTACCGGTAGATATACTTTCTTCCGTTATCTTGTAATACCAGAATTTAATTACAACACTAAAGGCGGGTTCAACAAAACCTGATTGTCAGATACTGAAAAATAAATAGGTATCCTAGCTACGAGTATTGTTACTTGTCAATATGTAACTTTACGAAATATA
>DWJN01003436.1:0-13631 GCA_018248895.1 Carystus phorcus | reverse complement strand
TTCACTGTCAAATCTAATGTCAAACGTCAATTGGGTTGCAGAAAGCATGATTATTCAGAAATTATTCGCTAATCAACTTTTCAGAAACACGAATTGACTTCATAGAACTTTCACGTTAATATGCGTGTTGTATGAACGAAATTTTGACAAGCCTTTCAGAAACAGGGGGTAATACAACTAAATCTAAACTTAAAACTATCGTTAATAGATAAGACGTTAAAGTTTAATTAAGAATTAATGACAATAATAAATTTGCAATTTGTTCCTTATAACACGTAAAGCATCACTTTGATTCAAAAACATAAAATGGGTAAATGTTACGAATAATCTTGAACAACTCAGTTTTTAAGCGAAAGTTTCCCTGTTCAAGTTTCCAACTCCGCACCCCCTCAAAGTACCCCTTGGTGTATTATAAAGGGCTTTTAGGCCCATCACACACATCATGCACAGGCTCTACACGCCCTAATTGCCTTCGATTTACGACAAGCTCCCCGTTGTTATATTAATTACTCTGTTCTGTTTTCCAAAAACCGCGAGTTTGGGAGAAATAAGGTGAGAATTGAATATCAAAATGTTGTTTATACGTTTCATGTATTTTTATTTGAATAATCGAAAAATTTACACATGTCACACTTAATGCTAATTGCTTGACAAACAAACATCGACAGAATTGTTTTTCTACTTCTAATTACTTAAACATTGGGAACAGAAATACCCGAAACATTTATATCATTAAATACATTAAAAATGCTTTTTTTGAGTGATACCATTAATATTGTTGTTGCAATAAAACAAAAGTTGCGGTTTTTTTTCCCCAAAATTTAGTGAAGTACAATATTATCACGAATAGTGTTAACCATTGTTTCACCAAATTAGTGAATTGATTTAAGACATTAAAATGCGAGAAATTAATCATATAGATAATGATGCCTCTCAAAGAAGAAAACATCCCTGACCGGCCAGCCTCGCTGTAATTAACTACACAAAAGGCTACCTAAATCTCTTAAGCCGCTTTCAGACGCCTTTGAGAACTCTTCTACGCATTCCAATACCCGTGGGGCTTAACCTTCAACTTGCTCACTCAAAGAAACGAAAATAACTGAAAACCACTTTTGATGAAATGTTTTATACGGCAAAGATAATATTCGAACTTGATGGACAGATGTTAGGTTTAATTTAAATTTGGTTTTATGACAATATTATTTTTATAATTTTATAACACTAAATGATAGGTGAAGCCCATATCATCCTGAAAACTGCATTCAAATCAGTTGCCGTTTCTGAGATTAGCGTACACAAACTTACTGACAGACAAAATGAAAATACAAAACAATTTTGGGTATATAAAGGCTCCCCATTATGAGTTTTCAAATATATTTGCCATGTACAGCGATCAGTTACAGTTTTCTAGTATGTATACATACCCAACCTTACTGACATGGTAATAGAAATTGTGACAATCCAGATTATAGAGTTTTGAGGCAGAGAATCTAAGACTTTAGTATTATATCAGTAGACATGTCCGCGAGTTAATGACATCATTTTTTGTAGATTGAAACGACGAAATTGGGATCATTGAAATATTTATTAGCAAGGTCAAGGTTTTTTATGAAATAGCTAACTAACGAGCATGATGATCATTTGTTGCCGACCAGGGATGAAGAAAATAAAGATTGATTAAAATTCCATTAAGAAAAATCCGTCAGGATTAATTCCATTAAGAAAAATCCGTCAGGATTCACGTAAAAATAATTTCAAAATCATATTGATAACTAATATTATTGATAGTACAGTTATTCCACGACAGCCTGAACTGCGGTTATAAGTTAAGGTTATTATTCTATGCCGGTCCAATTTAGCCAACTATCACGTCTTCAGTGATTTTTACCCCAAAATGTCCGCAAATAATATAATATTATTATATTTCATGATAGTTTCATGTTTGTTTATTTAATTGAATTCTGTTACAATAGCAACCTTTAGAACTTTACCTTCAGGGTAGAAGTACTGCAAATAAATCAATGCATACAAATAACTACATACATACATATATCTTCCTAGATACGCTATCCTAGCGTTAAACAAAATTGCAAAGCATTTATGTCTATTAACATTCTCTATAATGATTATTGAGACGTTCAACATAATAAGCAATGTATGTACATAGTCTTATACCCTATATATTGTTATATTATGACCTGCCTATTACGGCCCTCTTGTATTTATTCCCTTAAAATTGAGATAAAGCGGATGAGCACAGTTTATAACGGCTTCGATAGTGTCCTTAATAAGGCTCACAAAGGAATAACGAAGGACCGATACACACACCTATAGTTGAGCTGCCTTCACGAAATAGGGACGAACTTAAATCGGTGAGATTTTATAATCTCGCGGTTTATTAAAACTAACATTTTTTTGTGAAATGTTTGAACAAAAAATCATTAATGGTTTATTGCAACTTACATACAGCTTTTGTATGTCCTCTTAGTTAACTGAAAATTTACTTCTTAGGTGTCGTGTCGTGTCGTCGAACAGGACAGGACAGGACCGGGGACATGTCATGACAATTGAAAAAACTAATCATCAAAATCGGTACACTTAATAAAAAAATATAAATTAACACACAAAAAAAAACTATAGTTCAATTGAGAACCTCCTATTTTTTTAAATCGGTTAATATAAAGTTATAGATGAATTACAGATACAACTAAACAAAAATAAACGAAAGAGAAAACAAAAAGGTAAAAAACAAATAAAAATAGAGCAGTTAATTAAAACGATAAAACTATGCCGTGTTATACGCACATTGAAAACAACATAGATTGTATTGGCACATCCCTAGTCCCAACTGTGTAGTCAACCGACAATACAGATAACACATTGGCACGGGAGACCTCCCGAGGGAAATCTAACGGTGTCTTTGAAGCTTCAACCCATATACAAAACTGTGTTCTCCGAGTAAATAATATACGCAATGGCTGCGTATCCAGATACGCATACTAATCTGTGCTGCACTTAATCTCTCAGAACAACTATACCAAGTAATTTACATTTGCTTTTCCATTTTGTAATAAAGTACCCCAGTTTCCATGACAATTTGCGTAGTTGTCTCAACCGTATGCCTGCCTTACTTAAAACTCAATTTCTTTCGAAGTGTAATCTTCAACAAGATATTCGATATTAGGTTTTGTAGGATTTTATTTACTAAAAATCCCCTGATAGCCGTCTGGCGCATACATAGAGGCTCCGTGATCTCTAAAAATATGTTGGCTCTCCCCAATAGCACCCAAAGCGCTCGTCCCAAGATTTCTAGAAAACCGTGTACCTACATAATAGTAAAGAAAACCTAGCAACGTATCAAATGAGGCAGGAATATCAGATTTTTACTTGTTATAAATAAGTGCTGATTACAGTTTCAGCTAAAGTTGAGTGGATATTATTATGTTGTTTGAGATTACATGGTGAGGTGGAAATAAGAATTCAGACAGACAAGCATTCCCTGTCCATAATAATATGTATTATATTTGAGAAAGCAAAAATAGAAAAGAATATATGTTAACAAAAAAGGATACATAACGTTTCCGTGACGTTTAATTGTAGATACGACAAGAGGAAATTGAATCGCGCAATTTCTGCCTACTCTTTGTTGACTGGCAGGCTGGCTCCTGTTTACCTATGCTCGAGGCTTTGAAAATTTGTCTTCACTAAATCAGGGTCAAGAATAAGCATTCAAGCAGGCTTATTCATGGTTCTTCGGTTCAAAGTTCTTAGGTATTTTTTGGCAACATATTTGGCAGGATAGTAGATAAGATAAAGCGGTATCACGTTGGAGTCACCAATTTGACAAAGGGAGATCTTCCGCCACGAGAGGTGTCTTGCCTGGGGAACGGCTCTGACCTCCGACTGTTTGATGCTCGGAACTTATATACAAGCGTTGTAAAAAACTTCGATAGGCCTCTATAGAACTTCGTGATTCAGGTTTGGCGTGACTTCATCGTGTGACGTACAGTGCAGTCGCCATAGTATGAAGGGGCCAATTCATATAGAGCTCTATTTGTCGCACTATAATTTGAAGGTCTCTAAAGTCGCTGGACGGTGGCACTATACCACTTAATTTAATTTCGATAGTTCTCGCGCAGGATGGTTTTACAAAAGACCTTTCATTAGCTATACGAGTACTTACCTTCAATCCCTAAGAACTAAATATTTCAATGTTTTAATATCATTCGAGTACGCGACATAACGGCGGAGGAGCGTTTTAGGTTTATATATTTCGACAAAACCGCTAAAGCTAATTGTTACTGATGACTATATCGCGATGCCCGTTTACCATCACATAGCTCTACCCACCGAACCCTTTCCGATGGATCACTGTCCTGGGTACACATTCCTTCAACCCCTTAATAGCCCACTACTAAGCTCGGTTCTGAGGAGGTCTACAGCACACTCCACCACGCTGCTCCAATGCGGGTTGGTGGAATGGTCCGAGTTGGTGGAGGACATTATTGACAGATATAATAATATGTTAAAACTCGGGTCATCATTACTTATAACAATTCATTGATGTATGTCCATGACCTCGCAACAAGGATAATCCTAATGCCTGAGGGTGAATATGAGCAAGAAATAGCACGTATTCGATTAATTAAAATTTTTATTATAAATTATGGCTATTTTTTGAAACAGTTAAGGTCAAGCTTAACCTCAAGCTTATTCGTTTTTACATTTAATTGTGAAAAAAAGTACAAGTAAACCTCGTCAGTCCGAATTAAATTTTTTCTAATTTTTATTTCTTACTTTTCTTTTATTTATTGGTCGTTTATTAACTTAAAATGAGACCTAATGTAAGAAATAAATATTATTTTCGTAATTACGTTGCAGAAAAATTGACAACGCCCTCCGCGGTTTTTTAAACACGCATTTTTTATATTGTGGTAAACATAATAGTAACAGATAAATATAAAATGAAAATACCGATAATTTAGAATTTTAGAAGGTAATATGTATGCGTCGAAAACCATACCAAAGGTAAATGAGCTGTCAGAGAAGATTGAGATAAGTTGCCCCATTCGCCCTTCTCGCAAATTCGCTACTCGGTGCAAAATGGTAATATTATGGATACTAAGTGGATATAATAATACAATAATTTTGTCATTTATATTACTCTCTATTATGATGCAATGTTTACAAAAAAGCACGTACACATTATCGACATTCACACACATAACGATAGCTTTCTAATCTACGGAAAGTAGAGAGTATTTTTGTACTAAAAGAGGCATGCAATCATAGCCCTATTAAACGGAGTTAATAAGCTTTGATTCAGGTCGAAAATTAGACAGGATGTTTCGATTATTTTCAACATTTTTTATGCGATTTTTCAAGTCTTTGTAGCGCTTTCTATTCAACGTACTTAAACTACGTACGAAACTTTAAATACGGATCATCCGGTTACCAATCTAATCCACATTGGTACATGTTGAAGCACACCCCACGCTTCCTCAATTTCGAAGAAATCCAAAACCTAGAGCGTGTTAATACAGGTTAAAACACCTAAAATAATAGGATTCGGGCATAGAATTCAAAACATTATAAATACCTGATTGGATTGTTAAACAATTCATTTACATTATTCAATATTGAATCAGCAATGTGATAGATAATTATAAAAAATATTTCCAGTTCTAGGTATGCCTGGGCTATTTAATTTATAACTAAAAATACACAAGTCTGAGAGTGAATGAATCCACGAGTACCTAAGTGACCTCTAGAATTGTGCGAATAGATATTTATAATGATCGGAATTTTATCGACATTCCCTCATTAAAAGTTATTTGCCTATCATCATAGAAGAATAATAAAGTAGATGAATACACCTACTTAGGTAATACGTCTAATTATGTTTCATGTGAATATAAGATATGCTATCATCCCCACCAACTAAAGAAAATAGTATTAAACAATTAACGCAAAAAAGCGAAACAACCCAACTGTATCGGTTGTGGGTTACGGCGGAAATGCTATCATAAATATATTATCGAGCACCATAAGAATCTATCGGATTGAATTATAAATCTAGACCATTCTCGTTTCAATTTAAAACACATATTTCGTATTACGCTGGTTAAAGGAAATATATTTTTTTATAACAATGTGTTTATTTCAGCGCACAGTACAGCCATTTTCGTTACACCACAGATTACACATATTTTTTCTCATGTATAGTAACGGTATAGAACCACAGAGTAAATATTTTGTTGGGTTTCCAACAACACACGCAAAATAATACGGTGTATACACACAAACTAAAGGTTTATAAAGATTAATAAGATAATTACCTCTTTATCCTCCGCCACCGATTTATCGATAAATTATGTTATTTATTAGGTACTGACACCCTTATGTTAGTTATCAATTAATGAAATTATTTTTTTATAATATTATGGATCTGTTTATATTTTATTATACGGTCGAATCACGAACACTCATATACATGCTTAACGTATGTACGTAATAAACATACGTATATATGTACGTAATATTTGACATTGGTTTAATCGAAAGCGAAACGAGAATATAATACAGGGAATGGTAACTCCAGATATACCGAGCGGGTATACGTTATACGAGACGATCTGTAGTAAGCCATGAATAATTACCCTAATGCCAGGTGAAATCCCATCGCTGTACCATCCCTTACATAGTTTAAGATGTATTCGCCGTTTGGATTTGATATACGTAATTGGTTTAAGATTATAACTACCATAGAAGTTATACAGTATTTCAGTTACACTTTTAGCTACATAATTAGTATTAACACTTTGAAGATTTATTAAATCGATTAATTTTCATGTTTGAAGTCATTTTAACGTTAGCTTATTCGATTCAAGAAATTTAGAACAATTCATAATCTCGATGTATATAATTGATTTTATTTGTTTGTTCGGGGAGCTATAAAAAATATTTAATTTGAATTTCCAAAATGTTTGTCTCGTTGTTTGTTTTGGACCAGTTTTATGATTTATATATTTGAAAAACGTTCAGCAATTTTATGTAAAGTTTTCATAGCTTACTTTCACAAAAATAGACGTAAACGCCATGGTTTACACTATATGATTACCAGAGCAGAAAGCATGATGACTATAATCAGCATAGAATTTTCTAAAACAATTTTGCACTCGCCGTTCATATGATAGGTAACTACATAGAAAATTACTTCTAATTCACATACAGAATCGTATAATTTGCTTTTAATTTCCCGCAAGTTCAGATGGCGTTTTGGTCGTTTGTATTTTTTCTTCGTCGTAATTGAAAGAAAATAAGATTTTCTTGTTCTTTAGTTAAGTGAACAATAATAAAGATTTTTACTGAATGATATCCTTATTTTGGAAGCCGGTCATTGTCTTCGAATATTTGGATATAAATCGGAGGCACTTCTTACTTTCCTATGTGTTTGTGCCATCTGTACTTATATACTTATATTGTAAAGCTGAAAAGTTTGTTTTTTTACTTGGTTAAACGCTCTAATCTCAGGAATTGTGGTTCGAATTAAAAAAATATTTTTTGTTGTATAGTCCATTTTCCGAGGAAGACTATATAATATAACGCTACGACTAATAAGAGCTAAGCACTGATAAGAAATCTTACAAAAACTTGCCAAATGATCCAAAGTGATTGGAAGTTCACTGACTCTACCAGTTTAAAAATAAATCTAACTTACTTCGGTTCAGAATCTACTATAAATATAAGATTTGTATAGCTCAATTATCGGTCACATATACGATAGCGACTCGACAATATCGCAGAACATAATTAGCCGGTGCAAATTTATAAAAAAATGCATAGATGAACACACATTTTTCCGGTCATAAATAAGGTTACTGCGACATTTTGTCATTCATCATCGCATTTGTGTGCAAACACTTTCAGTATTTCGTCAAAATATTTTTGCAAATCAGTATCTGGGTAGGATATCTTCTTAGAATAGGTATAGCAAGTACCGTGGGAATAGCTAATATAAGTTATCTTGAATGTGGAGTTGAAACAAGAAATACCACTTTATTATTGTTGCTGATCTTCGAAAACGAGTTGATTTTATAGGTACAAAAGCTGTTTAGTATTATACTTGCACTAATATACCGGAAATGTCGTCACACCTAAACTATACGACCCGTAATTAATTGCTAGTGAGAGGACGAAAATAGCCGCCTTCGCCCGAATCTCTTGGGTCGTAATTGCTATTTACCAATTTATTAGACCCGTATCCACACTTCACATGAATAAACCGTGGGACACGAAACTTGGGACAATGACATTAATATTCATCACATGCAAAACCATTTATTACATTAACGCACACGTGCACAAATGTACATATGTATGTGTATAATACAACTTGTTTATTCCAATGCAAAAAGAATATGAAATAAAATCTTTACTCTGTCAATGTCTGTTTTGTAGAACGGAGGATTACGGACCTGTCCTGACGAGTCTGATAAACTTGAAGTATGTTTTTCTTTATTTTACGGACATTACATATATTAAGGTTACACAATCAGTGAACTGTTAGAAACTCGCAGTTTTTTCCGTCCTTATACATATGTATGTTCCTCTCTCAGAGTTTACTAGTATCTGTAATTTGGCATGCGCAACATAACTAAAAGGTTAAGTTAAACAAAAAAAATGAAAAAAAAAAAAACAAATTTTAAATATAAACTAGTAACATGTTCTTATTTCGAAGCCGAGTGTAGATATGTATATTTTTCACGTGTCCAATTTGGGCGTGTTGTTGGAAAGATCGTTCAAAAACATTGCACATGTGGAAAACCATTTTAGACTCAGGAATCCGTTTGCGTCAATTATAGCTTAAAAATGCTATGTGGTTAGATACAATAAAATTGTTATACCCAAAGTCAAATAGTTGCTTTAAATACATAATAAAAACGAAGTTTTAAAATGCAACCCATCACAACATACGTCACTAAGCAACTTTCAATTAAGTTATCACCCACTTGAGTCTGCCGAAAAACGATTCGTCGTTTTCTGGCTGAGGGTTTGAGAGTTAGTACTTTTATCTTTCTTCTCTTTTCTTGGCCCACAACGCCTCAGTAATGCCTTTGGTATTGCTAATGTCCGAGGGCTTTAACTACCATGGCGTGTTTCGTTTGTTCGATTGTCAACTATTTATATAAAAATAGTACTAACACTGTCGACACGAAGAAGCACTATCACAGAGCAAAGGAACAAACAAAAGGAACCTGGCCCTATCCTTAATTATACTGGGCTATCATTAAACCCTCACACCGCATTTTAAAGTACAAATGAAGCGCCAAAACATTTTGGCATATCCTTTAGAATTATTTTTGTTGGAACGGACCAAGGTTTAACCAGTCGTTGATAAAAACGGTATCAATATGCCACATTTAACCCTAGAGCACAATTTCACTGTGCCGGCCGTTGTTTGCTCGACCCACTCACTGAAAACCATTCTATTGTACTGCGGGTATTTACACACCTTATACGAGTATTTGTTTATCGAATTTTATTATTGAAAAAGAAAATGTAGCTTTTTACAGTATAAAAATGTATCGTTCGTTGTATGGCACTAGCTGAATCACAAACAGTTATTCTGCATTATGTTTAAAATATAATATTTTCGTTTATTCGTACAGAGAAATTGTAAAATTTAAATTTTTATTGGAAACGATAAAGCTTAAATAATATGTATGTATTAAACTAAAATAGTACAATTTTGGTAGTTACTTTCTTCAAAGCCAATTTTCGGAATTTGTACGATCGAATCTTTAAAGAAAATCGTGTAACAAATACCACTGTGGTAGATTTTTTAAAATATAAATAACTGTATACTTCACGAATGGATGCATATTAGGTCTAATTTCAATTACAAACTTTGTGATGGATAGAACCACCAAGTAACGATGGGTTTAATCTATAGTTTCTACGGAATGTTAGAAACGAAATAGATATCTCAGTATAACTTTGAATCACCGTATAAGGAATTTACGTCGTGTTGTAAATATATTATTGTTATTTATTTCAGGTTTGACCAATATATCTGTGGGGTTCTGATTCGAACTGTTACAATATGTAACATTCGCTTAAAGCAATAAATTCTTCGAAGACAAACTTTACCCCAAAAAGTTAATAGAGTTGACTGTACGGAACGGTGACATATTTATTACAAAACAAGTACCTCGGTCGTTCTGAACGAAGTTCGAGTAATTTATCTCAGTACCTTAACTACCTATACCAAAAGAACTTATTTATTCAATTGTTATGTACACCCTCGACCTTACGCTAACTGTCTTTTACAAAACTGTCTTTTACAAAAAGTTTGTTTACAAACAACCGCTAACTGAGCTGAATCAGCGTATTAACATACTTTAAATATAGCGTTTATTTACCTATGTAACATACCAATACAGTATTTTAATGAATATGATATGCGTTATATTTCTTGTAAGTTTTTAACTAGCTGACAAACGCAGGCGAGCTACGTGATGGTAAGTGTGGACCAAGATTCATAAACATCAGCCACTACAAAGCATCCTCGATGAATATAACATCACACTTTAATGTTCAGGCGACATTAGTAACATCGACTATTTGAAAATCAAACATTATGGATATATGTAAATGAAATGAAAAACATATACATATATGTAAATAAAATGATAGACATATATACGTAAATGAAAACCATACATATGTAATATGTATTGTTCCAACAATAACATGTATTTGTTGGAACTAGTAGAAGATTTCTCATATGACCGCCTGGATTTCCAGGTGGAAGTAGCCGTAAATAGTTTGTTGATGACGTTACCATGAGGATTTTAATCTACTTGTTGGGACCAAATAGTCGTTGAGAGTGGGCCCTATGTCGTGGACCAAAACATCCTTATTTTAATCAAACATATACCTAAGTAAAATCGATTTAAATTTAAATACAAAACTTACTAGTAAAAAGGTAAACATCTATTAAGGTGTGAGGAAATAGATATATAGGAAAATGGCCTTTGATAATATAGAGACCGGCTAATTGGTGTCCTCGTGCATAGTTAAGTGTTCTAATATTATATCGATTTTCTGCTATGCTCAATGACGCTTACGACTAGGGCTGCCAATACATTGTTTTACATTTTTGTTACCTTTTTTATCTAACGAGTTTTATACACACGTATTACGAGTTATATCAACATGCATTGCGTTGCATTGCAACTGCATAAGCTTCATAAATTAATCAGTCTTGTTTGCAAGTTTCAGAAGCTTTCTATTATTAGGGAACTATTTAATCATATCACAAATCTTGAAATAATGTCTGTATACCTGAATATATAATATTTCGGATGTGAACTGATCTAAATAGTAATAAAAATAACTGAATATATATTTTTTTACTTGTTTTTCTTCGCTCACTAGATAAATAAAATTGTTGTTTTAAAGTTACCAGAAAAAAATATAACAGTAATTCAATGGTCACTTACTTATCTAGCATAGGCAGTATTTGAGGAGGAATACCTACTATTATTATAAAAAATGTTGTTAAATATTGTGGCAAATCAAATGAAAAGTTTTCTTATAGGAGATGCAATTGTGTACATTTTAATAATATAAATGTATATTTTATATGTTCTTTAAAATGAGGACCCCATATACATGTAGCTACACACATTTATAATATCAATACAGTAGGTTAAAGGAATATGTATTGAATTTCTTTACTTTTGTTTAAATACTATTTCACTACACCCAACCAACAGCGGTAGTAGACTCTCTACTCTTCTATTAAATGAACAAAATCAATTTAATTTTCTCGGGGACGTTCGACTACGTTACGTTCTTAACTTCGTTTCCATAATATAGTTATGGTTCAAATTTCTCTAATAACTTCAGGTCTCTGTACCCTCTGCTCCTGACTGAAACATGTTATGTTTTAGATTGTTTTAGAACTTTAAAATAACTTCAACAATTTACAGCTTGTAATATATGCTGATATTGGTTGACCATGTAATTTACATTGAAGAATATTTATGTAATCTATGTTTTACGTGAAAGAAATACTTTTTGCCCTGCAACCGATTTACGACAATTACGCGAATGTGGAGTACAAAATTTGGCACAGTTAATGTTTACATAAAGCAGGTGCGTAGAAAAGTAATTTAATTTATAATATGGATTACAAATATATTTATTAATGTAAACACACACTTTTACTGTTTACGTTTGTTCTGTCAATGACGTATCGCTTTGCCTTAATACCCGCACTCAAAATGTTCAGACCGGATTCTTTAAATTGACTTATATTTTTTTATCTGTTATCTGATCGAAATAACATAACAATAAATGATAAAGACGTGAAGCCGTTTTTGAGATTAACGGGTACAAACGTACAAATTTTACAAAAAAAAAATGGAATTGAGAACCTCCCCCTTTTTTGAAGTCGATTAAAAATATATTTATGCCAACTACTGTGCTAGTGAAAACTCGCAATAATAGTGTAACTGAAATATCTTCCATGTTCCATTAATCAGTTACCACCATATTGTACGTGTAAATTACTAAAATTAATGAAAAAAAGAACACAATGATCCACGACTGACAGCCCTATTCTGTCGAACCCTGACGAAAATCGACGTTGTTCTTAATTAGGGATATGATCCACAGGAAAGTAATTTCCTTCAGATTATCTTTCCGAACGACGTAAGCGACCGAGGGCATATTGCGAAAACTAGAGGGGTGAAAGATTAGTTTATGTTGATAACTTTCTTGATTAAGAACTACTTGGAATATGAGAGGGTGAACCAGAACCATTCTAATCATATTCTGCGTGATGAAAGTGGCATTTAAGTGTATGAGTTGAATCAGAATAGTCGTAGATACTAGTAATTTATATTAGGCAATATTATTAGCATATTATTAGCAATATTAACAGAAGAATTATGTATATAAAGAAGATATCGACATTTCACGTGAATTTATTTTGTTTATTAATAAGCACTTCGGTTTCCTTAATGCTTCAAATATTTCTTAACGTGCCTGTCTAATGATAAAATAATTGAAAACCAACTGCCTAAAGTGCCATTCGGAAATTGTCCTTAAATTTCGTCATTAGCGGCTCTTGGCGAAGGGTTGAGGCTAGGTAATCACTCTTCTAAGCCCCTGTTCAGAAGAACCACAACCACACACAACGATAACTACGTCGATAGACCCGAATTTGTATTAAAATGTTCACAGTTTTATTCACACGTGCCAAATTTTGGGGTCGAAATAAACAATGTACGATACACATCGCAATCACAACGCTAATCACTATTATTTGCAATTATTCAACTATAATTATACAATGTTTTGAGATTAACACAACGCAGCGTCGAAAATCTGTAGGAAAACTTTTGTTATATAACCAATGTTTGCCGACAATCTGACAGTGTTGACAATGTAGGAGACATCTTAACCATAAAACTCAAACTCAAAGTCAAATAATTTATTTCATGTAGGTATTTATAAATACATAGACTTATGAAACATCAAATATCTACCATCGTTTCAGAAGGGTGCCTTATAAAGAGGAGAAGAAATAGCGAAAGAAAGAAAGAATTAGTGGACAT
>DWJN01003435.1:0-13631 GCA_018248895.1 Carystus phorcus | reverse complement strand
AAATGTCTAAGTACTGTGTATACATGCATCAATGTGTATTTAGTAAAACAGATACTTCCATCTATTTGTATAGATATTATTATTGATATCTCTCAGTGAAGACAACCTGGCTACCACCGACTTACTAATAGTCAGTGGCCAATGGATGAGTCGTGTTCCAGCTCTGAGTTTGAGAGTGTAATTTTATTTCTTTTTTCTTATGTCATATTCACTATCACGTTGTTCGTCCGCTTATCTGTCAGTTTAGTTCTAACGTTTATAATATTACAACTCACCTATATTAGCATTCCCTTCAGTAGCTCCATAGAACTCGATAACATACTTTATATTGAACCGTGTAACGAACTCCGTCCAGATCTATAACAATACAATACACGTTAATTCAATTCAGTTCATTTTCATAAGTATATTCTAAATATATTTGGCAACATTTACACACAATGGATTAACCTTTTAGATTTAATCAACATTAACTTATACCCCTTTTTAAATTTACCGTAAATTATTTCAACTTCTATATATCGTGCCAGTGTAAAATGATACCTACATATAGCATGTCTGATGTCGGATGATGCAAATTCACAACTTTGTAAGATAACATTAGTTAACTCAACCGCAAATTACTAATTAAAAATAGTTTGCAATTTTTTTTATTTAACAATGATCACACAATAAGACTATTAACTTATCAAAACCAAAACCTAACTAGGCCAGTGGTATAAAAGTTTCCAGCCATCCCTCAGTTCAACCTCTCATACTTAAGGTCTATGTTGCTGAATAATGGACAAGCATATTATCCATTGGTCCCTCCGGTAAGAGGTAGCTGGGTCAGAGCCTGGGCCAGACCTTAATCTCAAAACTACATCCATCCATCGACATCCATAATAATCAGAAAGATTTATATAAATATGTGCACTACAATAGGAACTTTG
The DNA here is from genome assembly GCA_018248895.1 of Carystus phorcus. Taxonomy (NCBI): domain Eukaryota; kingdom Metazoa; phylum Arthropoda; class Insecta; order Lepidoptera; family Hesperiidae; genus Carystus; species Carystus phorcus. Next base: position 12,699 of record DWJN01003435.1, on the reverse strand, counting down.
GAAAGTACACGTTACCTGCGGCCTCAGTCCATTGCCGTAGATGACGCGCACTTTGTGTTGGCGGTCAGCGGGCGTGGGGGGCGTGGCCAGTATGTAGCGACACATCTCGCCTATGTAGTGAGCTGCCTGCCGATACAACCAGAAGATTATGATTACAATCAGTTTCATTGAACAAAGACCCTACCATCTTATTATTACCTAAGTTTTTATGTTTGGTTGCCTTGAATTTTTTTGTTAAAGAAGCACGTTTTAAATATCTAGAGACCTGTTGTTCCTTGATACGTAAAGAATAATCTTGGTTTCCTCACTCATAACAATTGCTGTTAACATTCTTCAGGCTAATGCCTAGTTAATACTAAATATCATTTACTAAAGGTCTACTTTATTAGTCTAGTAATCTGTCTATTTATTTGTATACAATAAATAATAGTTACAATATAGAATGATAAAAAATTAATTTGGACAATTCCTCTAAAGAGTGTAATACGCAGTGGTCAAATCCATTATAAATTTCAAATCTGTATGGAAAACTGTAACATGTAAAAACTGTAAATATATTTTAAGCCTGTTGAACAAATTACTCATTATTTTTATGTCAATATCAATAATCATCAAAACACTTGTGTTTGTGTTTAAATAATTTTTATTTTCATAAGAATTACAAATTCACTTATATGTGAACTTAAGAGATATCGATGCCGTAATAAAGCATAAGCGTAAGCAAAAATAAAGCGTGCAAAATGTACAAAATAAGACTAGGAATTGGAAAAACAATTGAATTTGTTAATAGTACTTATTTAATATAATTTATTGTACTGATGTACTGTATTGATGTACACAAAACTCACTAGATTCATCAAGCCATAAAAATAAAAAAAACATTAGGTACAAACTCATAAACTGTTTTCTTCTGATATATGTACATAATTAATAAATTGTTCGATTTTTTAACACGCTTTTATTGGTTTCACATGTATGTTTGTTTGTTTGTTTCGTTCTTTGTAAGCGACTCTTTTGGGCACGACGTTGCCCTCCTTTAAGCGATTAGATTGAATTTAAACTGCACATTCGTCCAAGACCGTTGACAATACAATAATTCGATCAAAATAATATGCGATCCTTTACCTGAGATTAAAAGAGATAGAGCTAGTGCGCGATCTAAGCACTTGTTAACACATGTGTACATACATATTAAATACGGTTGTTTTCATCAAACTAAAAATCGAAAAAGAAATTACAGTTAAAAAAAAAACAAAAAATTACTACCGAGAAAATGAATGAAATTGCTCTAAAAGCGTGGGGTGTGTGCTTTTATTTTAAAATCATAAATCATCCGTAAAATCCGTGAACTGAACTATAACTTTTTTGTTAAATTCCGCGCGGACCATAAAAAATAATGAATATCCTAATTATGTTCAAGGTAACGATCAAAAACTAAAAATCCGGAGTAAATCTCGGATTAAAATTATAATTAAAGAAAAAAAGAATAAGAAAAAGTGAAAAGTGCACCTTATCTGTTTGGATGACTTAAATAAATAATACTCACGGTAGCATTATATTTGGCGCAGTCAGGGAAGTACTGCGAGGCCGAAAACTTGGCCTTGAGAGCGACAGTACAGCCGAATATGAGAGCCTGCCCCACGCTGATCACTCCGCCCGCCGTGTGGTACAGTGGTAGCGGACAGTACACCGTGTCCGACGAGTTCAGCCGCATGTGGTGGATACCAGACGCCATGAACACAAACCTAAATCCGTTTAAAGATGTCGTCATAATGTCTGCTCAAACATATTTTTGTCTGGTAATAATCAAGGCCATCATCTTTATTAAAATTAATAATTCAAACATTAAAGCTAAATATTTTCCTCTTCTGACAATAAATAATTAAACACAGTAATTAATGTCACTTAAAAAAATATTTTTATGAGGCGACATGTTTATATATTTTTTATTTCTTTAGTCAAAAAATGCAAAACAATTAATTTCAATCATATTTCAACGATAAAAATTATTATTACCCGTCGTTGACTCATCCGGATTATTATTTGCACATGTCAAATAGCATTCGGTTATATTATTTGGAGCGGTCTCATAAATGGTCACGGGCCGTAACCAGTTCCGTTCGTGTTAAAACGGATTTTGTACTTATAAGTATTTTTTTAACATGCGGTCAGCGACAGCTTTAGCAGCTACTTTTATCATTTCTTCTCTTTAATAAGGTAACTTTTCGAAAGTATTGTAAAAGCAAAATATTTTGAGATTAAGGTCCAAATGTCGTCAGACCAGATGATCACAGATATGAGTCACAATTCATTAGGTACATACTCTTTCGTTTCAGTCGGTTTGTCTTGTATTAACTTAAACATAAATATTTAAAAGCATTGGAGTTATGAATATATGGCAACTCTTATAGAGCATCTATTTATTGGGTAAACAGCATGTTTGTTTCCATATCCGGAAAAATGTGTTATAAAAATGGCTTAAAACATTATTCTACGCCTAGAAGGCTATAAATGTAAAATATTCTAGGCCCGAGTACTAGAATTAGAGAGGTGAAATTAGGAGAAAGTGTTTCTGTGACCACACTGGAGTTTGTTTATACATTCTTCGTTTGCAGATAATTCTAAAGAAATGCTAATAGCCAACAAAAAAAAGAAAAAAACCCCGAACGGCATGTGGTCACCGTCGTTTATAGACATGAGTAACAATAAAGACGTCACCTATGAGTTTTAATTTATGTAAATTCTAATCAGGTACAAATTTATTATATACTAATATTAAAATTCAGTGTTACAAAAATATAAAAAATGTTTAAATATTTTTTTTATGTAGAATGTATGAACATGTTGGGATTACTGTCATTTTTATTTTAAACTCTGGTGTGGACGTTTCATGTCACGCCGCACAAAAGTACTATTATAGTATAATTATTTCGTTTATTATCTTTTCAAACCATACAAGTCACGGTATAACTTGCATCGTTTAAAAATCGAAGTCGCACTTAACAGAACAATTACTTTTGTCTTTAGTTTATTAACAATCTTTATTTTTCTTTTCCTATTTTATTGTTTTTTTTATTATCTATTTATTTTAATAACGAACAAACAAGCTAAATGGTAACCATCGTCCATGGATATTAACAACACCAAAGATAAGAATTAAAGTAATTTACTTTACGTAACTGATTGAAGTTTAATTTAAATTTACTACATTTTCATATTGTATTTTTTTTAATATACGTTCCTCAACAGCTGTAAGTTAAACTTAATGTTTGAATGTGATCTGTCTGTGTACCCATGTCTCTTACAAATAAAGACATTGCATTGTATTTGTTACAAACATCGTATGGCGTGAACAAGCGTTAACTCGGTTCATTCACACGTTTTCGTCATATCTTCCTCGAGTTCAGCCACATTGATAAAGATAACTGATTTAATGTTCAAGTAAACACACGCGAAGACGACAAAGATCATAATTATTGTTTCGTCTCTTGTTATTGTCATTAGTCTTAATGGTGGTTAAGACATTATAATTAATAATTCTGTAGATACTAAGCTATTTACGGAAACAAATGCTCAAATTACATTTTATGTTTAACTGCACTGTATGTGTAAAAAAAAAAAATGTCATCACTTTGCTAGCTTAGAAGAAAATACTGTTTTCTTTTAGTGTGTGATTTTGTAAACTTAATTATTTCTTGTAATTTTTTTTTTATTGTATAGTGATACTAAATCCAATAAATGGGGCACGTAGCTTAAACGAAGATTTAAAATGTTCAAAATAAAACCTATTTTCACACGAAACGAATGGTATGTTACAAGTTTTACTACCTCGGTGTCAATCAAGTCAAATAAACAATACTACATCATCCATTCTTATATCGTTGTCATTACTTCACTTGAAGGTCTAAAGTCCAAAACCGGTTTTTTGTTATATAATACTTGTATCAAATTATTTACATATACTTATAATAAATCAAGATTGCATAGTAATGACCGGAAAAAGTGTAAAAATGTGAATATAATAACACATCAGAGAACATGGAAAGTCAAAATAAGGTCAAGAGTGAAAGCCGAACGAGGAAAGTATGACGCGAAGTCTTCGACAACTTGAGTGCAACGAGTAAGCAGGTATTAATAATTTAAATGCAGACATTATAATATAAATGCATTGTGTTTGATTTTAGAACGACCTTCGTCACGGTCAAACAAAAATTGTATATTCCTAAATTATTATTGCAATTATAAAAAAAAGAAGAATGATAAGGAAATTCAATTTCATTCAAATGATTACCTACCTGGAGTTTGAGATGACAGCAGCTTTGGGTAATCCAGTAGTTCCTGAAGTGTATATATAGAGCAGTTTCCCTTGGAAACCATTTGCGTCTGCCAACGTCCATGGAGCTGGTTCGGTGGTCTCCAAGAGCGTCGTGATGTCTGTGAAGTCGTCGCCACCCCCCAGGCCCGTATCCGACGATTTAGAGAGATTAAGAGGGCGTTGTGTAAATTTAAACAGTTTCATCTTCGGGTCAAGCTGGCTTGATACATCTTGAATAGCTGAAATATTTATATTGACGATTTATTTCTTTTACCGTACAAGCATGTGAAAATGACCACAAAGTAAGAATTGTAATATCAAGGCTATTGTAATTATTTTATATTGTGGTTTTGTTGAGTCAGGAGTTAACCTTCCCTGCTTTCGGTACACACTTCTGAACACCGGACGAGAATATAGCAGCCAATCTCTCCTGTTGCAAAATCACTGAGCTCTGTTCCACCCAGTGTAGTACCAATGGTACACATGTATGGTTGTAAGATTTTTGAATATTAGGGTTCTTTGCGCCTAAAGTTGACCTTAAATCTTTTTTTATGTCTTTCGGTTCTAGTGGAGAAGAGCAAGAAATAATGCGGATACTTACACTACTTTAGCTAAGAATGATTTAACTATTCACTATCAGAGGAGTCGTCTATTTGTTTGTAGGTATATCCAAAAGAGGAATAATTAATAAAAAAATAACTTTTAGTATGTTAAGAATAGTTATAGACAGCTAAGTAATATAGTAATTAATAATCGTGGAGATGACGTAAATACTTAATGGCGATATAATCATAACTCGTAACATTATGAACTCCAAAATTATTAACCAAACTAGTTTGTCTAGTCGCATCTATTACTGACCAATCAAAGTTGTTCAACGTCAATGGCATCTATTATTATGTAAATTTAGCAACATAGAAGCAGGTACCTGACTGATATTCGTCGGAGAATATCAGGACCTCGCAATTGGCCACCTTGATAGAGTGAACTAACGCATTTCCTCGTTGATTCGTGTTGATGAGGGGAGTAATGCCACCCAAGCGCGCATTTCCCAACCAGAGAGCGGGCATCTGAGGGCAGTTGTTTGTAAGAAGTCCCACAATGCTGCCTTTTTTGATACCCTGTTTTTTTAGTACGGCCGTAACCCGCAAGCTGTAGTCTTCAACCTAAAATGTAATAATAACAGCACTCACTATTTTATATACAAAAATAAGACAAGTTGTTGATAAATTAAGCCGAAGAAGCGATCGCTTCCCTTTAATATAAATGTAATAAAAAATAAATAAAAAAAAATTAAAAAGATAAAAGTTCGAATGTTTGATTAATCATACAAAACTGACTATTTGAATAGGTTTTGACACAGTTAGTTTGCATCAAAGTATATTAACTATTTCGTCTCGGGAAATGGATCTATTCTCGCGGGAAATCGTACAACTTCTTAAACTTCTGATAAGAAAATATATAGTTTTAGTTTTTATTTTTTTAAATCGACTGGCCTTAAAATTTGTCTTATTTTCTTTTCTCTTTTTGTTAATATTTTGTAATTAACAAATTGATAAGACTTATAAATAATTGCTTTATGTCTGAAATGAATGTTTTTGTTTAAAAGCAAATATACACAAGTTGTAGATAGACGTCATTTTAAAGGATCATAAAAACCTGCTCACTTAACATACACGTACTATACCTACTAGCGAACGTCTACTATTCGCTTCTTTGTAGACTATAATTTTCTTCACAAAGATCAACGTAATAGATTAGTTTCTTACAAAATTTCAAAATAATTAAGATTTTTAAGTTTAATGTTTGATGTTGCCGCGTTGCGATTTGTGAACAGTAATATTAATTATAGCAGAATAAATTTTGTTGATTACTGATAAATTTGATTTTTTTTTCCATAAAAGTGTAAGTCTAACGTTAATTTCTGAAGTCAAAAGCTTGCATATATCCTTGGTTGACCTAAAATATCTAGTGACAGTTACTACAAACTTTTTTATATAAATAAAATATTACAAACCTCTTTGAATGTCCACACTTCATCTTGGAACAAGAAGCATGGCCTGTTTGGATGTCGCTGTACTGTTTCGTGAAATATATCAGGGAGGGTCCAATTCTTTCCCATTAACTTCCGAGAAAGTAACAAAATCTTGACGTAACAGAGAAGGGCCCTAGAAAGATTTATTTATTGAGAACCTTTTTATATAAAGGTGTTAAAATTACTTAGAACAAAGATGCATTCGTGTTGAGATCTACTAATCTCGTTAATTAAGATCCACAACTCGTTTACGTTCCGCTTCGGTGGTAATGGTTAAAAAGAATCTTCTTTTTGTAATATGTAAAAAATATTATTAGTTACCCTACATGTTTGGACTTTGTTCACAGTGCTATGCTTAGTCATTCCTTATTTATATTGTGACTAATTGTAATAATGTCAAAAATTAAATTATAATAAATCAAATATAGCAGTAAAAAAGTTAAAACAATGCATTGTATTTTAAACATGGGACGTGTAAATATATAGATTAAATAGTTGTACTGTAAGCAAGGGCGGAGGCACAAGAGTTACGACAATTTGTAGCGGAAAAAAATACGAAAAGTACTAAATTAACCCATTAATTTTCATTGTTAAAAATGTTGTTATCTTACATAAATCGGTAGGTATTAAAAATTGTGTAGTTGTACACATGTCTCCGTATTCTATATGAGTTCCCTGTAGGCTCATATAGAGGAGCTGATAAGAGAAAATACCTATAGACTGAAATGATAGGAAAGTTAGGTTAAATTAGGTTAGATTCTATTTTAGCCATGCGGTATAAGGAAACCAGCTTCATGGAGTTTCGTCAACGTGTAAGCATCGTTAAATTATTATGACGTACGTACGATAATAGTCAACAGAATTGTATGTTCTATATTTTAATACTTAGATAATAGTTTATGAGAGTTGTAATCTGGGTCGAAACAATGCAACTCATTTCCATACATTTTTGACGGTAAGGTTTGGATTTTAAAATTCAATGAAAACTACGGATGTCCACCAATTTTTAGTTATGGTGACTTTACGAATCCTCCCCTCGCCCGCCCACAACCCCAAACTGAAGTAAGTATTCTAAATCGCTTTCGAAATAGCCGTCAGACAGTGTTTCTGTGTGAAGATTATAAAGATTGATGTCATATATAAGTCTCGTGGACACTTACTCCACTACAGGATATGGACCTAACCAAAATTGAATAGAGCACAGATTACTAGAAGGAAGAATGACTAGGGATCGGATTGCCCGTTGTCAGTTAAATTGTATAGATTGTGTAGTCATTAAAGGAAAAATGCTTTTGATACACTTATCTGTCATACTATAAAAATATTAGATTTTAATCAATATGGTGCTGAAATAAAAAGTTACCCATACACTAGAATCTTCTAAGATTATTATAATATGTTTAAATTAATATTAGTGTACTCATTCAATTTATTGTTCCCTCAAAATATGTTAAGGCAGAATTTAAGAGATTTTCATGCAAGGGTTATAAACCATTTGTCTGATAGAAGCTATTTTGCATGTGTATATATATATAACCAAACGTTATTATGTTATATCTGTTAATTACAGTTATGTACCAGAGAATAAATTGCTTTTTTAAACAACTTCAAAAATGAATGAGGATCTCAATTTGTCTGTATTTTTTTTGTAAATTTTTGTCTGGTCTGATATAATGATCCTTTCTCTATTCATAAGCTGGTGCTAATCATTTAATGCCATTTAAATTTAAGTGATATCTGACAAGTCGTTTTTGAGTTATCTCTAATAATGTGTATTAACTTTACACATGAGTTCGAAGTTGGAATATTTACTACAACATATTTAATGGAAGTTTGTTTTTCTTGTCTAGTGGCAAAGCAATTATGACAGTTGATTGTCATAGCCTTGGTTTCCAGTTGTCATATAATAAAGGTTAACATTAAAAATATGAAAGATTTACCCATTTTTTTACCAAGCACACAGTGAATTTGCCTCATTTGGTAAAGTTTGGAGTCAAATTATTTTATTATTTTTGGTGGGATATTTACTTTTCTTTTATAATTTATTGCAAACTATTACTTATAATGCAATATATTATTGCAAAAGACTGATTACCTTCTATATGATGAATGACTGAACTGAGAACACATTGTGAATACATAATCTAGCCTCATGCAATACAATAAGGACAACAAGATTTAAACTATACTTTGTTATAAATAATACATAATTAATTAAGAACTGAGAGAAAGTAATCACATTGTTATATCTTGTGATCGATGATATTTTTTTATACATCAAGCATATTTGCTCATTCAATAACTGTTAGGCATAACGAAATTCTAAAGGTCAGCTAGTCTCACATATAATCTCAAACTTAGTAATTAATAAAGCTCATAATGACATTTGTTAAATTCCAGTCTGAATTTTTGGAATTGGATTATTTGTACTAAAAATCCTGCTCCTCCCTAGTAAACTCTGTGTAACATATGTATAGTTTGAACTCTGAAACAATTCACCTTTGCTCACTTTATACATACTGCACACCTAACTGTAGAATAATGTCATAATAATTTCATGATGGAAATTTACACAAATACTAAATTTCCTAAAATTAAAAGTTCATATTTCCTCCCATATTATATTTAATTTAATAATTATTACTTATACACAATAAAGTTTTTCATAACTTGAATATCACATTCAAATTTTCATATTATTGTAAGAAAATTACTCCCTATATATAGTCTATTTTCTAAGAAACAAAGGGTAAAAGTAATTCATAAATAACTTATCGCTATTGGTACACATGAATAGTAATTAAAGAATAGTAATGAACAAGTTAGGCAAGATTTATGTCTCACATAAGTGCAAGTAGCAGTAATTCATTTTACCTCAAATCCCTCGTCGCAGTCTTTAATGCTATATAACACCATCTCGACTGGAACAGCAGTGCATAAAATATAACGGCTATTAAAGATAGCCACACAGCGTAATAGAGGCCTATACCGATAATAAGCGCGATGAACGCAGCCACAACTCCAATAATGAATATCATCTTCACTAGCGTCTTGCGCCACGAAACGCGGCTAACTGACACACGGCAACGGCGACCCACTGTGATCCACGTGAATACAACTCTATGTGCTACAGTAATTGATTTAAATAACAGTATCATACAATCGCGTCAACAAAAGGTTTTATGAAGACTTTATGTTTCGGTTTTCAGTAGTGGTTATTTGATCTTGCATTTCAACACAGCTTAAGCCAATATTGTTGTGTTTAATACCAATAAAAATATGCTAACTTAATTTCTTTATTAAGATGAAATTATATGAATAGTTGTTTTGTATACGAAGCGACAATATCGACAATAAATAAAAAAATATGTCACAAACGTCACTATGTTAAAACTGACATTTATTTTGCGACAGTTACAAAGTGTCACTGTCACTACCGTATTTGGCAGTTTGTCAATGTCAAAGTCCACAGATAACATATAAATAAAATACATAAACTAAAATACGATTAAAGTAAAAATGAGTACTGTACTATGTATAAATATGTTCTGATTAAAAAATCTTACCACGAAGATGATACTTAACCTTTATTATATACATAATATGAACCTATTACCCAATATAAACTAAATAGGGCATACAGAAAAAACGGCCAGAGCGAAATCCCGCTTTTTCTGTTTGCACTGTTTAGTTCATTTTGGATAGAAGATTCATGTTAATTACTAGTAATTATTATTAAACTCAAACTCAAATAATTTATTTCATGTAGGTAAATACACTTATGAAACGTCAAATATTTTGCATCTACCACCGTTTCGGAAGGGTGCCTTATAAAGAAAAGAAACGGCGAAAGAAACTCCTCAGCACATCTTTAAAAAAAACTTACGTCTAATAACTCAATCATTAAAATAGAGGATTAATCATTAAAGTAGATAATCATTGAAAGATTTCCAGTTAGTGATACATCGATGTGTGATAATGTCGCAGGCGGTCTCGGCCCCATGAACATCCCGATCCTGTCGGACAAGTCGCACCGCATCGCGCGCGACTACGGCGTGCTGGACGAGGAGACCGGCATCCCCTTCCGCGGCCTCTTCATCGTCGACGACAACCAGCGGCTGCGCCAGATCACCGTCAACGACCTGCCCGTCGGACGGTCAGTCTATTTGTTAAAGTTACGCCGACAGGGTGAACGTCGTACAGAGTAAATATACAATCGAGAAACTTGACTAAATATCACCTTAATTATAGGTGCAAACCACATGAGTAAAATGAATGGAGCTGTCACTTAAAAGAATTTACAATTGTGATGTCACATGTAAACAAAAAAAAATAAATTAATAATTATTAATTATTGTAAATTGCCCGCGTCGGTTTTCCCGTTGGGTTATAATGTGGACGTGTTCAAGGCAAGAGTGAATAGGCATCTTCTAAGTTAGTGCGCTCACCACCCAAGGCTGCATCTCTGCTTACCGTCAGGCAGGATAGTAGTATTAACTTATATAGAATAAAAAAAAAACTAAATGTCACCGAGAACAGAAAATTAAACTCATCATGTAAGTTTCGGTCTCGCTGGTAATCGAACCCATCCAACCCATTACGTGACGAGGGTCGTCAGAAAACAATTCACTAATGAAACGGTTTCTCCTCGCAGATCAGTGGAAGAGACCCTGAGACTGGTGCAGGCGTTCCAATACACGGACAAGTACGGCGAGGTGTGCCCGGCCAACTGGACCCCCGGCTCCAAGACCATCAAGCCCGACACCAAGGCTGCCAAGGAGTACTTTGGTGATGCCAACTGAATGGACACGGTTGACACATGCCGGGGAATGTTGTATGTTGGGGATGTTTAGAATTAACAACAATATGGAACTTGTTTATTAAATAACATCTTTGTTTACAATCACTGAAAGGTATGTTGACAATTTTTTATAAACACTGTAGATTCAAAAGGTAGTAAGCGTGCCTCGACATTAAGTAATTTGTTGTCACATTTGTATACTTGTGTATCAAATTAAAGTATAAATGTGTACATGTATTATGAAGTAATTTGATTTAAAACAGTCTTTATATTGTTTTGCATTGTACAGTGTTTATAATTAGGAATTTGTCAACATATTATATATTTCAATGTCACCATTCCACCTGTAATGACTTACATTTACTACACTTGTCAATGGAATACATTTTGTCATTCTTTTATTATACATGTTTTTTAAATTCAGTAACATTTTATTATTAACATTGTCACTGAAATCTCAATATTTAACATCAACTAGCATCGTGAAGGACAATAATGTTTCTATTTTAAATCCTCAACATATAACCTTCTGCAACACATAGGTATAGTTGATCATTAGTTTTGTATCCTGTTACTCGAATTGATGATACAATTGATCATTGTGTACTCGTAGTGATACGGTTGATCATGATTTACCAACTGCCATGCAGTACAGTTGATCATTTGTATCAAGTTAATTAGCGGCTGATGATCATTGCACTAATATGAATGAAAACTGTGGATCAGTTAACATATCTCTTTAAGTTTTATATTTTGTTTGAACGTTGGCAAGTTTCATAGCAATGTTTAATATCATGTAGCTGTGCCACAAGATGAATGTTGTACTGTATGTAAAATGACTATATTTTGTTTATAACTTGCGAAATCATATTTAATGAAGTGACTGATTTATTTAGTTACCAAAACATTTCTGGAAATTGAAACTTTTTGATGAAACAATTCTGTTTGTAAACAAACTATTGTCATTATATTGTAGGACAGTTGTGTACCGTTGTTTAGACCGTTCTTGTTAAATCAATCAGTATTTGTGGAAGATCCTATGAAACGAGGCTGTAATAAATATGCTATGTGATAACTTTGGTTTTATTGTTAGTTCCCAAATTTAAATTCAGAATGATTTATTTATGTAGGTATTATCTCGAAAACACTTAAGCACGTCATTTTTTGGTTCTACTAATGTTTCGGGAAGGTGATTTAACATCGAGGAGAAGAAACGGCGAAAAAACTTCAGCACAGCTTTTACACTAAGAAATGAACATACTTTTTAACATAATTTTTAGCCTTTGTGAACAGATCAGATACCAAGATTTTTGCCTGTGGTTAAATACAGGTGCCACAATCTAGAGGATCTAGTATATCAGTATATACAAATCTACTCTGTGATCTAGCAATAAATAATCGAGAAAGGCTACTACTATGAAATTTTTTATATAAGAGTTAAAAAGAATACACTAAAAATTCATCAGCCGATAATGTACTATCGAACCATTTGATTCGTGACCCACCTTGCTGACAGTTCGTTTGTAATTTTGGCAACGACAAATTCGT
>DWJN01003434.1:0-13631 GCA_018248895.1 Carystus phorcus | reverse complement strand
CGGTAAATGAAAGAGCGATATATTTACCGGAAAAAAATCGGAATTAACCGGTTTTTGTAAACCGGTTCCGAGCCCTGGTTGGATGTATTTTTTGAGACAATTTGTACAAACCCGTTATTTATAACTTGATTCAAATTGGATACGGAATAAATGTAAACAAACCATAGTATTCATTTGTAAAAACTTCCGACACTTGGGTTAGCTATTATTCCCTTCATCAATTTGCACTGGAGCAGCGTGGTGGTGTATTCTTTACACCTCCTCAGTAATGAGGAGACCCGTGCTCTGTAGTAGGTGACTAATGGGTTGGAGGCAAATATTGATAATGAAATGCAACCCGTGTGGCGCAATGGTCATGCTTGACCGCCGTACGAAGGATCCTGGTTTCGAAATTAGTTTGATGAGTTTAAACTTCTATTCTTGGTCTGGGTGTGTGTATGTCTTTATGTGTTATCTATAGCAACTACGATGTAGGGAATAATAGTACCCATGTGTGTGTAGCGTTATTTTATAATATTACTAGCAAACGCCACGTATTGCTGAAACTAAGGTTTACTTACTCAATTTAGCCGACCTTACACCGCCATCTGTTAGAATCTTATGTAACTTATCCTTTGTAAGATATTAAATAAATAATTTGCACTATAAATTGCGACTCCAAATTGAGATATAAGCTATCCTTTCTTTCAAGTTTGATCAAACTGCACACGGTGTGCAAAATTTGATTAAAATCGGTTAAATCATTTAGGAGTCCATCGCGGACTAACACCGTGACACGTAATTTATATATATTACGATAATAAAGTTATTAGTTGTCGCTAAGCAACACATTGTTTAAATTTATTCCAGATTCAACTAAAATCAAAGTAACTACTAGTAACTGTTAATCAAAAGTTGTGGTTGCGTTTGCGATGGAGTGTCGGTGGTGGAATTTATCTAATTTTGGTTACATAAATTATTCTGCGTTAATAATTAACGTAAAGCAATGCGTGTACACGCATGAATTGTTATGATAAATGAAAGTGGAGAATAAACCTCAGAATATAAAGTGAACGTGCCAGTGAATTCCATTACAATTTGTGGGGTTTTCTATGTACACCCGACCCGACGTAATACACCCATATCGTTTTCAGAACGCTTGTTTGTTTTCGTTGTTTGTACATAATGGAGCTATGTGGCGGCAAATCGGTGATATGTTGACGCTTTTAGCTGTTAAGGCACTACTCATCCTGTCTACGATAACTCTATTATATATAATTGTTTACAAAAGTTCCTTTATCGCTAAATTTTTCTAAGGACTTATAGGTTATAACCCTAATTTTTAAGGAATTACTGAGTTGGATACCCCACGTATTTGCATAGTCGGGTAATGATTTTTTTCAGACGTTTTATCTGGTAACGACGTCTTCAATATGTATTATAAACTGTTTATCAATATAATACTCGTTCTGACAATAAGTAAAAGAAGAACCGCTTTCAATTACATAGCCCTTATTAAATATTCTGATTCCGAACTTACATACATGAAATAAATGCGCGTTATAAGGAATAACTCAAAAACTACTGTCACTGAAGTTTATATGGTACTATATGACAAGCACCAATTTTCAAATAGAACAAAGAAATCGCAAGAATCATCCAAATTGGTACACCCAGTAAAAAGTTATGAAGTAACGCACATAAAGAAATAAGCAATCAAATTCAGAACCTCCCCCTTTGTTTCAAGTCGGTTAAAACATTATTTTAATTAAATTACCCTACGATCTGACAGTCGAGTAAATAATTAAATGACAAACACTGCGTACGAAATATACTGACAGTTATTTAGCATGTATGCGTTTTAATGAGAAAACGTTTTATAAATGCTTCCGTACAAATATCCCGCCAGAGTGAGCGAACCGCTTTTGATGTTGTCAATAAAATTATTGTATCACGGAAAAGTATTTTACTTTTTACATACATTGCAACTTAAATAAAAGGTTTTTAAAAATCACGTAGATTAACGAAAATATTTAGGTATAAGCGGCTTTCATTTATTTTCTCAAAAATTATACTTAAACTTCTTTTCGTGGGAATTGAACAAAGTTAATATTTAAGTCATTAGGTATCCAATAAGAATTGAAGATGGGAGAAGTTGATAATAGAAATAGGTATCTTAACCACGGCTTAACTTACTTTGAAAATCGAAAACGATTGTGTAGTGTAATCTTATAAGAGTGTTCGAGGTAACGAAGCAAAATGTAGATTAACTTTCAAACTTGTGCATCTCCCCGCCAAGTTTAAGAAGCACCTTGTTAAAGTAACCGACTTAACAACAACTCGTTTCACACAAATATCGGAAAATATTAAACGAACACTATTTTCATCACTCATGCTTTTATAGTATCTTATTAAAGTAGTACTTTTAAGTTTAGTATATTTAAGTATCGTGCAACGTGAAACGCGAGTTGTATATGGGAGGTAACTCTGAGAATCTCTGAATTTAAACTATAGATGAAAATAACTGTTAACCTCACCGTCTGTTGTCTCGCGAAGTGATAGGTAATTACGTTGGTGGCGTGTAAGAATCGCTATCTCTTTCATGTCTTATACTCCGCAAATAACATTTCAAAGTCAATAAATAAATAAATAACGCCACACACTCTTAGCCCCACATTAGGATACCCTGTGTCGTGGGTACCATGGACAACACAGTAAGACATTTACACATACCTACACCCAGACCGAGAACAGAAATTTAAATTCATCATTCAAATTTCCGCCTCGCTGGGAATCGAACCCAGGACCCATTGAACGGCGGTCCGGCTTGGTGACCATTACGCCACGCGGCTCATCGAAAAGTAGTCGTTTAAAAGTCAATGAAATAATGATATAGTTTAGATAATAAAATAATGCAAGATATAAATACAGCATCTAAAAAATAGAAGCGTTGACGACCCGGGTGATATTTACCACACCGGACGGTCGCGTCGTTCGAATGGTCCTGGATTCGATTCCCAGCGAGGCAGTAATTTTAAAGGTGAATTTAAATTTCTGTACCCAGTTTGTTTGTGTGTGTGTATTTATGTGTTGTCTATGGCACCCACGACACAAGGAATACCAATGTGTGACTATGAATGTGTGGCGGTATTTCCGGAAAGTTTACTTTAAGCAATAAGTTTAACAATTAGGTTGTAACTAGGTAATTTTATTATTTAATAACGTGTTGCGGCCAACAATTAATGGACCTGTGACGACATAACGTAAATTAAGACGAAAACAACAATAACCTCCGTTAACAGTAATTTTAAATAAGGTACGATCTTTTGAACTGTAATATAATAAGTTCAGAAACAGACCAGTCCGAATGGGAAGAAAGTTGAAAATTCAATCTAAAACGTTAACTTAACAATAATGCCTGTGGAAAGTGTTGTTAGCAGTAACTGTTTGCTCTTATTCCAGAGGGGGTAGGGGGAGGGGGAATCTTATTAAATGTCACGATTTCATAACTTGGGGAAAGTACTTTTGGGATAGCATAAAAGTTTACAAATCGTATTGAAAAGTAGTTTTTCAGATTTAAAAATATTTATTCCTTTTCAATAAACCTGGAGTTGTATTTCTTTTCGCTGCTTACTGTACTGCATGTACAAAAATATATTCTTTGTTTTTATATATTTGGATAATTTTTCGAATCATAATGCAGTGATATCGCGTGACGTGACGAGTTGTCTCCTAATCCGATAATTCTTGGCAATGTTATTTGGTGTTTAACATTGACAGAGATTTGTTACGTCTTATGTCGAAATAACACATTCTTTTATTAACTTATTTCATTAAAGGGCATATTCATTTTATGCGATCATTTAAGTGGGTGATTTTTATATAATCAGTTGGATATGTTCAAGATACCTTACTTTACTTCCGGATTTTATTTACAGTAATATATAGTAAAGGAGTATATAGGGTTAGTGATAGTATGTGCATGCAGCATACGCAGATACAGAATCTGCACCATCATTCACCACGAGCAGGGAAGATAATTTGGGTTGGTACCGCCAAATGTCACCTATCAACATAGGATTCAATGCAGAGGTATACTAAGAGGCTTATTGATGACCTCAAATCGTTTGAGGCCAATCTCGAGCATTGGCGCAAAGTTTCCAGCCTTTCGGCCCCCATACGATGAATTTTGGAATGTGTGCAGGAATTACACGAATTAATTTTATCATCGAACGTCCCGGCGTAAGGCAGGTCCATCCGTTCGTTGTATGTTCCTCCGATACGAACGACGCGCTTTGCATCTTCATTTATTATACATACTGCGAAGGACTGGAATAAAGTACCCGCGTCGATGTTCCCGTTCGATTATAAGTTGATGTCTTCAAGTTAAGAGTGAATAAGCTTTTACTAAGTTAATGCGTTTTACCACCCAAAACTTCATCACAACTTTCCATCAGTGGGAGCATTAATTTATAGTAAATAGTAAAAAGATATCTTTCGACAAAAAAAAAAACTGCCTTCAAAAGGGGTAAAATAATTTAATGAGGGAAATTGCTTTGGAAGTAGGTGTCTTTGCGTGTGCCTCAATTAAAGTAACTGGCACCGACTTTCCTTTTCACGGTTTTTGTCGACAGATTTTTATTTCTCCCTTTTTAGTGGTTCTTACCATTATGCAGGCGTGATGTTATGTTATAAAATGCATAAACACGCGATTGCCACAATCGTGAGACATCTGCTGTTTGAAGTGTTCCATTGTCAGTCTCCGAATGATCAGATTTACACCAAATTAAATTGAGACTCGTTCGGGAGCTTACATACTATCATATACACTTCATTTTGTGTAGTTTTCATCCACAAATAATAAAATGAGCACCTAATTTACGAAATCGAGTGTAAAGTTAATACACATTTATTAGCAATAACTCAAAAACTACTTGCCAGATATCCTCCTTCCTCTTTTTTTTAAAGTCGATCAAAAAAGAATTAGGAGTCTAGCAATAACTAATCAAATATCGACAAATAACTTAGTTTTTTTTATTGGTCTTAATTTTGTTTGGGTTATATAACGAAATGAAATAGTACATACACTAAATCGTATAATCACACTTAATCTGTAGTAGATCTCCTTTATTCTATTCTTTGCAGAATTACTACCATTCGCATACTAGTATATTAATTTTCCTTTTGTCATGAACTAATATGTGAAACGACGGAAGCTCAGAAAGTTTCCTATTCAAGACTCGAGTTTATTACAAGGGCTCTCTTATGAAGTAACATATTGCATGCTTGCAGATTAAAAATCTCATAATCATAGTGTACTTAACGCTCAAAGTGAAACTTATTCAATATCTTTATTATTAAATAGAAATTCCTTTTAACTGACATGAAAATATGTTGTACCAAAGCAGCTCAATTATCCCGTGAAGTGTTAAAGCCTCTTTTAGAATTTTAGAAGTTAAACAGTTCTGAGCTAGTGTAAAATCAGGGAGGGTAAACGGATGTTGTCAGAACACGGTGAGATGCGGCGCTAGCGAAGCGCAAACTTAATGTTCCATTAGCCAGGCGTTCGGGCAAAGGATCACTAAACAACGTGTCGGATAGCAAACTTGCCGAAGAAATAATTTCTAACTTAAAAATATTTTTAAAAAGTCTTAACTAAGGTCCTGCTAAATATTGACGGCTATTTACGTAAACAATGAATTGACAATTTGATTATTGTGCTTTATCTCTTAGTATAATCTACACGTATATATAAAATGAAAATCGATTTTACGCGAAATAAATATACGGTAGTGCCGTGATGCTATGCTTCTCAACTTTTTTATGTCCACTACTATCGCCCTAAGTCTATGGAGAGATTTGTTGCACATTGATACAGGTGTTAATGATTCTGTAGCCCAATTATCAAAGCAGTTGCAAAACCCTTCTGTTTATGTATGTATGTAGCTTCAACCGTTTTACTCGTTTTCAGTCAAACAAACTCCTTAACCTCGTGATGCTTAAAAATGAGAATAAGTAATATACTTCAAAGAAATTATTTTTAGTTACTTCAACATTATTGTTAAACGAACTGCAAACTGTTCGTGGTTATTCTGAAGTTTAAAAATTATTAATTTTCTTATTCAGTAATAACCTACTAGTCAGTAAGTACCTAACTTTAAATAAAATATCCCACTTGCTTATCAGATTTGATGTTTTAGTCAGTTTACTAAAGCTGGCTTTCCTAGGAAATTTATGCGCAAAATTTCAGCTTTCAAGCTTTAAAAGATTGGACTGGGTGTTAATGAGTTGTTCAGTCAGGACTTCTCTTTTTATGTATATAGATAACTACGGAGTCCCTCATAATTTGGTCATTAGAGAGATTATGCTCCACAGCTGTTAGTTCAACTATAGTGCCTTAACGAGTTAACTATGGACCTGCTCCCTTGGATAGCGCCCAACAGTTACCAATTAGTCTCGCCCCAATTGGTGACTTGAAGATGTTCATTCTAGTTCACTGTGATTTAATTACTGTTATTTGAATTATATTTCATTTATGATTACTTTTATTATATTTTACGATAGACCGATTTTTTAAGGTTTAAAATTAAGAGGAAAATATTGTTTGGAATATCGTTGCAAAGATTATTAAAATGTTAAAAAATGGTCGTTACGTTACTTATAAATATACTTTTGTTATCTAAAACTACTTAATTGTGGCTATTGTGGCTTTAATTTGTTTTAAGCTATTTCTTTTGCCGTTTTTTCTTAAATGATAAAGCACGTTTCCAAGTCTGATTTGAAAATAAGAATAATTATGAATTTTCATTCAAGACAAATACATTATGTCTTTCTAATATTCCAATTGAAATACGTGTAACATATTTCGATGCATGTCTGTTGACACCAGTGATAAAAATGGCAATTGCATTATTAACACGCATTCATGAGAAATTTCGAAGAAATTATTGGTTCCAGATTTGGCTTCACGCCCGCGGGTTAGTTTGGACTATGGTACTATTTCAGTGCAATTCCGGTAATAAACTTAGGCTTATTTATCTAAACGTACTCAGTTCGTACACAGTCGTAAATTTTCTTAAGTTATGACTGTTTTCCCGGTCTGTAGTAGTATGATATTAATAGTTCTAAATTGGTACATAGTTATAAAATTGTAAGTTTCTATACGCTTTAGCAAATACAGAAGCAAGCTTTACACTGCTGAGATGTGTTCTAACCCATTTAGAAATGTATCAAGATTGTCAAGTCTCATTAGGTCGGCTTTTTATTCTTGAAACTAATCATCGAATACATTGTTGCCTATAATGTAATACAATTTTTTTAACAATATGAAGCACGAATATGAAGCATGAACAACTAATCGTTCTCGCAAACGTAATTGTTCGGTTAAACCCAAAATATAAAGTCGTAATAGACCACAGCGCGCACATTTTCGCAGTTAAGCTCCATCCGTATAAAATAATAAATAAAGTTCAAAAACCTTGACATTTAATCACTAGACTAACAGTTACAATAAGATACCGAACTAAAAAGTAAAATATTTCTTATTATATATATAAAGTTGTTGAGTTTAAACTCGATTGGTTTACTAAGACATTCATTCTTTAATCCCTGAGTTCTATAAGAAGCTGGTATTTTTTATTGTTATCGATTGTAAATACGTCCTTACCAAAACTGTTTGGAGCTGCGTGGTGGAGTAGGCTTTACTTCTCCTCAGTGATGAGGAGAGACCCGTGAAAAGAAATATGTATTTAAAAACCAACTCAATGTAGCAGCATTAACAGCAAGTTTTTTTTAATGCGAACTAGTAAATGCTTGACTACAATTCCGCCTGATGGTAAGTGGTAAAGTAGTCTTGGATGGAAAAGCGCATTAACTTAGTAATAAACAGCAATTTATTCTTAAGTTTCTACTGTAAGTAACGTCATAACGGAAACGTCAAATAAAAATATGGAGACAAATTTAAATATTCAAATTAGAACATGCTATGATTGTAAATCTTCATTTTTTAATTTGTTGTATTGATTCCGGCTTAAGGACTAATCCTTATCAATCTAAGACATCAAAGAAAACAAGAAAAAAGAAGAAAGAAAGATAACCATGGGTCTCAAGTCCCAAGCCAGAACACGACAAGTAAGTTGGCGGAGTCACGTTTGTTGATAATGCTTCCGCTCTACAACCGAGTATAATTTTGTAGATAATGATAATCTAAAAACTAATGATACGTACATCATTATTTCTGTTACTTACATATTTCTGCTTGTTTCTATGGATTAAGGGATAATACGCTAACAAATATATAATTATTCAAAATAGAAAGTAACAAGGTAATTCATGCGGAGAGTCACGGTATTCTCGAGACGCGTGCGAGTGGTTCATTCCTATCTGATATCCCTCCCTCGCTATCAGAATGCAAACGAGCCTTTATGAATAATTCAATAACCTCATGAGCTTTTCGCCAATCATCGATATTCATGCGAAACGAATGTACTTTCTGGGTAACTACAGTGGTAGTAACTCGCTTTTCCATTTTCTGAGATGTTATTTAAAGATTTTCAGAGCTGGATTTAAATTTATCGATAACTAGCTCTGCGTTTATCTTGGATTTGATTTCTTTAGTTTTTCTTTGTCTCAATAGTCTGTAGAATTTCATGGCAGAACGAAATAACATAATTATGTAGCTCACAAGTCTGTTATAAAAGTTCTCACAGTGTTTACCAAACTTTTATCACATTAAATAGAAAAGTAATAAAAGTATGGTATAAAAATAATGGATATTACAATTTTGAATATGCGGATTATTGTCGAAAGCCTACAAGTATGTGTCATCCTTTAATCATTCATTAATCATAAGCGTATTAGGGCTATTTTTAAAGGTAGAAATAAATTATAGGTATCAAAAATGTTTTTCAAAAATGATATTGACAGTATTTATATAATGGGTAATGAGTAATAATTATCAGTGTATGGCGATATACTTACTAGTTGGTTGCTGAATCAAGTAACTGTTAAGCTGTAGGAATCGCTGAAACTGCTATTTGCGGAGAATTTAAGTGTAGCTTTAGGTTTAAGTACACTTATGTTAAGACATCCTCCAAGTATGCTTACGTCCTATCACGATTTTTATTCAGTAACTATAGCAGGTGAATGCAGTTACAATCCCACACATCTATTTCTACGTTAAAAAATACTAATGAAACATTGTTTTTCTAATTATGGAGCGGAATATATTTGTATCCATTGATGCAATTTAAATCTGTGGAAGGCAATATTAAAAAGAAAATTGCGGCGGAATCTAACAATATGTCACGCGCTTTGTAATTTATTTCTTTCATAAGCCTAATGAGAAAACTCGTCGTAAGATTCATATTATTTCAGTTCTGAATTATTTCGTTCTTATTTCGCTTAACTGCTTGTCATTAAGTGAGATTGTGTTATTTTATTTTCATTCTTGTATCTCTTGTGATGGAAATGGTTGATAGAAATACGATTGTATTATATGTTTTCACTTTACAAGAAAGGTAGAGTTATCAAATAGCTTGCAAACTTTACTTTCGTATGTCATAATAATCTGTAAATTTATACTAATATTACAAACCTGAAGAGTTTATTTATTTGAAGGCACTAATCTCATAAACTTACTTAAAACAGGTTCGATTTGAAAAAATATTTTTGTTTTGGATAGTTCATTTACCGAGAAATGATATAGACTATATATTTCTATGACCAATACGGGCAGAGCATTGGAAAGAAATGTTACAAAAACGGGACAAATGTTCGAAGGTGAAGTTCGCCGGCGTAAGGCTTCTTCTCTCATATAAAACTAGATGAACCAGCAAACGTTGTTTTGCCATATAAATGCTTATAGCGGGTTAATCTTAGAAGCTAGACATATGCTGTCGCGGACCTGTATTTAGAACTTTTAGAGGGGAACAATATTGTAATACATGATTTTTGAGAAACTTTCACCGTTTACTCAGAGCACGCACGGAAAGCTCAAAATTTTGCCGTTCTCGCAATATTTTTTATTGCTGCTCCTCTCCTATTTATCTTAGCGTGATGTTCTATAGCCTATAGCCTTCCTGTATAAATGGACTATCTTACACTAAAAATAATTTTCAAATCGGTCCAATAGTTCATGAGATTAGCCCGTTCAAACAATCAAATAAAACAAACAAACAAACTAACTAACTCTTCAGCTTTATATACAGTATAGATTATATCAATCTATATATCTCATGTTATCTGTGCAGCAATTTCCACATGATGCTTGTTGAGGCAGACTGGCAGGCAAAAGTTATGTCAAAAAAATGTTATGCCCTGTACATTATAAAACAAGCCTACTTGCATTTAAACTTCCAAATTTATCTATTGTACAGAAATTCCCTATTCCAGCTTTATTACTAAAATACTTATGCACATCAAATTGCATAAAAGATAAAATTTTAAAACAGTGTTTAGTTCTAGTACTAAATAGTAATAAGCATTATTTGAATTTATGACACATATCCAATAATATTAACATCCATATCTGAACTCACATCTGTTTCAATGTGAAACAAAATGAAACAGAATAAGCAAAGAGATCCATTTTCAAGGATACAATGTTCCTTGCTTTTGAGTTATGTTTTATTTGTAATTCTATCCATAAGTCCATGCTAAACCACAAAGACAAAAGCTAGAAAAATATATGTCTGAGCTATTATATTGATAACAAAGTGTAGTCACAAAGTACTTAGGTACTAAAACATTAAAATTAAAGATTCAGTCCCACCACATTATTACTAAAAGTTTATTTATCATTAACCTGCATTATATCAACCCTCTCATGTTGTATATGCATACTGAGCTTGAACACCATACAACAATAATAAATAATGCTTTAAGATTCAATTGTGAATCTCTTTCATAAATCTACTTGAATATACATTTAAATCCATCCAATTTATTAGGCATTCAATACACATACAGACATATGAAACTTTCCAGGCAAATTTTAAGTAAACAATAATAGATTTCTTTTATATGAGTGCCAGCTTAGAAATGTTACAGATGATCATTTCTTGCAGATAAAAGAACTTACCGTTCATGATGTTTAGTCCCAGAAAGTCCACTGTCAATTGTATCAGTAAAAGGTGCATGATTTTCCTTCTTATTGAAATCTTCTGTGTTAGAAAACTGCTTTGCTGGTTGTTGCTTGTTACCCATAGCATTCTTCCTATTTTGTATCCTTCCTCTCTTCTGCATGGCATCTATGACCAATTTATCTTTCCTGAAAAAATAAAAAAAATAGAACAATTTTTTTCTTATATTGTAGATCAATTATTATTTTACACTCATTAAAAGGCATTCACAACTTACTCAATGTTTAGGTTTGTTATCATCAGGCTCTTCCTTTCTATTTCCGCTCTTGCGGTCTTTAATAATGATGAATAATTTACTTCTAGTTTTTTATACTCTGCTGATAATTTATCAAAATCCTGCAATATATTCTAAAATATCAATGCACATCCATTCTATAACAGTAATACAAAAGTGTCCAATGCTTCCTGCTAGTTGAAAATCTTAGCAAGTTTGTATAAAAATTATATTTGCATATGCATACGCATATTTGCATTTGCATATATAAATGATATAATCTCACAATTAAATGAAATGAAATCACATAGTTTTATGTTCTTATCTCTTGTTTTCATTGCCAATTTCATTTTCAAAAAAAAGATTAAAAGTCAATCAATACTTTTTAATAAATGAATCTATATGGTAGCTAAAATGCTAATGCCAGCAAGGGTCATGTAAGTGGAATGTAAATGAAACCATGAACACAATCTTGCAGAAGTTCCAAAATACAAGAATGAGATAGCCAATAAGGACTAAATGGACACTGTTGTGACTTGATTGTGAAAGATGAATGTATTACAATCCAATATTTGTAAGCATAATTTGTTGCTCAAATGTTTTCAGTTTGTAATGGACATCTAGTTATCGATTATAAAAGGAATTTGGAAATATGAATGTGAGTGAGTTTGTGATAAATGTATGTGAAAACGGTCAGGGTTTTTATATCCATATAATTAGATCACCTACTTTTTGCAAACTTGCTAGAGTGGTGGCGTATTCTTCAAGTTTACATTTTAACTCTTGATTTTCATTTTTTAACTGCAAACAGATATGTAATTATAAACAAAATTAGAAAAATCCACATTTTGAATAAAACTGTTCTAGAAAATACAAATTTCCTAGATTACATAGCTGACATTTCGTTTGGCGCTAAAATACTGTACCTCCAACACATTATTATCATACTGATAGTTTTCTAAGTCACTATATAAATCGTCCATATTTGTAACGTAGGAAAATTAGATCTATTATTTGAAAAACACAAACTACACGTATATAATCACAAGATGTAATAATTAAAAAATAACTATCATTCTACATGAAGTATCACGAAATACTTGAGAATCTTTACGAAACAAAATTGAAAATCGAGAACGAACATACTTTTGACAGATTTGACAGTGATTACAAAAGATTTGACTTTTGCTTTGTGTTGCCAGATAGTGTACGACCATAAACGTCTCCATTCGTTGCATTTCAATAAGTAGCTACCTACCTACATATGTAAAGTCCATAACCGTATAGGGCTGTGGTATAGGGATTATGAAAAAAATTATGAAGGATATGGAAAAATAATGGTACTTTTACTAATTTTAGCTAAATCACCAAAATTGTTACATTATTATTATACTAACTAAAAGAACGCACTTCAAAGTTAAGACTATTACATTATTTGCATCATTTTTCATTATTTTCGAGACACTTCACAATACCTTGTTATCATCTTGCAAACGAAACATTACCATAAGGTATCGTCTGTTTTGAATAGCTATTTTATAATAAATTTCACTTGTTTACATTTCTAAAACATTCACATGGTACTGTGCTTTTCAGAATTATGATAAAACAAATGGTCAAATTAATGGTCAAACTATGGTCAAATGGTCAAATTAATTCTACAACAATCTCACAAATTATACTAATACCGCATACAGGGTTTTATCATAATTTCGAACTGTAACCAGCGCACGTTGCTACGCATATAAAAAAATACTAATTTATGAAAAATTCAATACATTCGTTTAAATTCTGTTTGTTGAAGTACTGTTGGATATACAGATATACGGGTAGATTAAATCTGATTGAAATCATTTTAGTACCAAATCTTTTTCAGAGAATTCGGCATAAATTTACTAAATACATCAATGCTCTGTCTTCAAGCATTTCAAAGTTCTTAAAGGATAAATGAATGAGCAAATATTGATTTTTGTATCTGTAGATCACTGTTTTTTTTTTTCAATTTATTACTATATTTAAATACAAAAGTAACAATTATACTATGCGAAATTATCAATCACTAACTTATTACAAATCTATAACTAAATTAATACTATGTTTCATATTAATGTGTAGTGATTTACTTGCAAAGCTGAAAACAAGATGTCCAAATAAAAAAAGATAGTTACATGCTCTTTGGCGGCGACTAGAGAAAAGACTGTTGTCAACGGTGTCAAACTGACATCTGTTGAGTTCTACAATAAGCTATAACTATGTAACTAACTGAACCAACCAATAAGTATTCTGTGCTGCTAACG
>DWJN01003433.1:0-13632 GCA_018248895.1 Carystus phorcus | reverse complement strand
GTATAGGTTTATCTTTCATACTATACTTTAAGCCAAGGTTTATTTTACTTGGTCTAATAGAAGTTTTAACCGGTACTGTAGCTAGTCCACGTTTTGTAATAAGGCCGATGACCGTAAAACGATATTAATAAAACGCATTTCTGAAGATGACATTGGTTACTTACCTTGTGAATAAATTATTGATGAAATCACTAAGGGAAACATAATATTTTAGTGGCATTATCTACTGTTATTAATGTTTCCTCCAAAATCCAAAGATAGATTTTTAGATTTGTTCTAAATGTATCTATCAATAAAATTCATATTCAAAATGTATCTGAGTTATCTACGTGGCTTTTAAATTATTTTGCAAGTGATTTTTACTGATTTTTACATCGCAAACACTTGTTTGTTGACTTGTTACAATAGTGTAATACCTATAGAGGTAGGTAATATCAGATTCAACGCAATAATCCCATAAAATAATTCAAGAGCAATAAACCTTGTGTTATATGAAATTTAAGGGTTAACTTGAGGTTTTCTTGAACCTGTTACTGATATTGGGAGAATAAATTATGTTTTTAATATCAATATAAAAATTATCACTAATTTAATATCATTTCCTACCTAAACTAATTGCAATAAATACTGGCTGGATGGCAAAGTTTATTTGTAATTTAAATTCTAAAGATTTTAAACTTAAAAGTTCGAAATTCAAATTTATAGGTAAAAGAAATATGTACTTGTGGCAATTATTAAGACACAAACCTCGTTTTTCGTTCAATACAAAAAACACAATACGTAATATTACGTATTTAGCATTGTTAAATTAGCTTTTATCGTAAAAATTACTAATATTCCAGATTGAATGAACACAATTAGTTAAAAACAGTATGCAAGAGTATTCAACGAGTACAAATAACACTTTTTGCATCGAAACAAAACAAATCAAAGACACTTTTTAAATCAAGTGTTATTTACTGAACCATTGTTGAAGCAACGTTAATATGAATCGTTTAAGATGTATACTTATAATGCTTTTAGCTGTTCATTAGCTAAATGTCCCTCTAATCAGCAACTAACCATTGCATAGAAACACTTTTAGCGAGAAAAAACCTCTATCTTATAATTTGCGCTGGATAAATAACAGTGTACTCAAAATTTATTAGATTAGAAAAAGATATCACCGAATAGGTACCTACATATCAAAATGTTCATATTCTAAAGCATTTTTTCGTTTGAGGAGATTAATACCAGTTAGTAGCTCACTTCAAAGGACATTTATAATTTTCTTTTAGAAGAACTTAAATTAATTATGAACAAGGGTTGATACTTACTTCACCAAAAAAAGTACAAGTTTATGTTATTTCTAATCAAAGAATAATCACTCTTTCTAATCAAAAAATAGTTTCATAATGATCACCCTTTTTTATTCTGAAATACCTATATATAACATTTAAAACTTAATGATTACAATGTAATAAAATTAGAAGACTACCTGAGACTTATTTAATGGTTATTTCCAAAGTATAGTTTCGTTTCGCCTAACAGTCATTGAATTATTGACATAAATTGACTTAATTTCTTTATTTATTAACCTATTTAAATTTTAAAATGCACTCAAATCGAAAAAGCCATTTGTGAGATTAGTTTGCACAAACATACAGGAAAACAAACAAAATGAAAAAACATTGTTTTGGGTTCTCTTGTGTATATAACGCCATCTTTAGATCAGTTACAGTTTTATTTATGTATAGATATTGATTCTAACGATAAACTTGAAATTACAAAACTTGTATTTATGACCGATCTAAACGATTACTGAAATATTAAAACATTCGTCGTAAAACAATAAAAAATGGCCAAAAAGAACGAAGCAATATGCTCTATGCTGCGTGGGCAATATGCTCCTGATTAATCTTTAATTTAAATCGGACGCTTCGAGATCGTTACAGCCGCCTGAATGAGATTAACTTAACCAGGATCTCATTATTTATAGTAAATATTTAATATACAATTTGAACTGTAAATAACTGTACCTACTTAGTGGTTAACGTTTCATTAGAACTATGTTTAATTTACACGAACTATAAATATTTCCGTGTGCCTGTCAGTAAAGAAAATTAAATTATATAAATAATTATGTAATTGTAAATAGCTAATTCGATATGTAATAAATACGTGAAATAAATTGAAGTTTTCATTTTATACATATCATACTAAATATCGGCAAACTGCTCCGTTTCGGTTTATGTAAATGTGTTTAAGGAATACTGGTTGTTTTGTAACTTAAAAACCTCTAGTCATAATAAAAAATATCACTGAATAAGCCATACTTTCATTTTGATTCCTTTTTAACCTTTAATTGTAATTCAAAGTATTAAGTAACTACATAAAACATACACTCAGATTAAATAGTATTCTAGTAGAATATTCACTTTCACCCATATTTAGACATATTAACTAGATAAATAATGCATTATAGGTATTCATAATGAATTATAATGATGTCATTAAAAATAAATATCATGATACATTACAGCACAGATTCTTAAATTATTGGAAAACGTTTTATATTTTTTTAATACAACCAAAAAATGAAACGATTTTTATTCTTTGAGTTTATGGTTGATATGATAACTAGCCTGCTAAAAACTTAATAGATTAGTAAAATCTCAAGATTAAAAATATTTCTTCCAAATGGTCTACTATGGTATTGAATACGTATGGATACAGAAGTATTAGGACCAATTAAAGTGGTTCTAAATAGGGCAGGCCTTTGTTCATATAGATGGATGGATGATCTTCTACTATAACTAGATTTATAAAAGTTTAGTTACCTGCATTAAAAATATGAACTTTCAAGGTTTATTTAATTTTTAAAATACCATATCAATTAATCAAGGCTCACTAAAACCTTTTCGGTTAATGTCGCCGATTTTAATTGTAGAAATAAGTGAATACGTGAATCACTCAACTGAAATAAAAACTTGAAAATGCCACTTTTTCCAAACCAATTTATACTGCTTTTAGCTTACACAAGCCTCACTTTATCTTACATATTAAATATTACGAGAATACACATAAATATACCACATTTTGTATATTGCTTTAAAGATTCTGGAATGGACGAAAACGATTAGTCACTGTAGATGATACAAAACTCAATGACATTCATTTTAACTAA
The DNA here is from genome assembly GCA_018248895.1 of Carystus phorcus. Classification (NCBI taxonomy): domain Eukaryota; kingdom Metazoa; phylum Arthropoda; class Insecta; order Lepidoptera; family Hesperiidae; genus Carystus; species Carystus phorcus. The sequence goes on along the minus strand of DWJN01003433.1, from coordinate 10,466 downwards.
GCATATAGCTTTAATAAATTTATTGAAAGATAAAACCTCGTTACAATTTCATAATAATATATACTAAAGTTTATACAAAATTTATCTACGAAAAGTTTGAAAATTTCAATTCAATGAAATTTCAATAAATCATAATGGAACTATAAATACAAATGGACAAGTAACGATGTCCGAATAAAGAAGTTGATGCAAATGTATATTGCATTCAGCGCGACAAAGCTGCCTCTGGGAAGTTGCAAAGGACGTGCATTAAATTGAAATGGAAATAAATTTCGCGTTACCATAAGCTCTGCAGTGGCGACGGGCGGGAATAGATTGCGTTGCCACACTCCTAGCTCAACCTGCAATACCTATTCTACCGACTATTTTACCTTAAATATTTTACCGATAAGTAGATATCATATTTACCGTCATAACTGAAAACTGACCTCCTAACTCGGAATTCCTTTAAGATGGATGAATGCTCTGGAATTGAGTACTTGTCACAACAACAGTTCATTACACTAAGTAGTTAGGCTTTGGTAAACTTAGGTATTAAAACTTTGTGTAAGGTTTTGAAATATTCTTCGTTTAAATATGATGTCGTAGTTTGAATGTTGGTCTGAAGTCTTTACAAAGTTCTAGGCTATTACTACATTATCACAGTCAATATCAAATTATTTATTTCATCTTACGAACTTACACTTAACGAAAATCAAAATCTGTATAAACAACCCAACCTGACAACAAAACAGTGTGAATGGCGCAATGGTTACCTTGCCGGATAGCTATTCAGAAGGTCCTAGGTTTTTATTTTATTTATTTATCCTTTATTGTTTCAACATTACGTTAAAATAGGTGAACTTAATAGCATTCTCTTACAGTCAATCTTTGGAAGATGCAGAGAGCTACAATTCCCGGCTAAACTTTTGTTCTCGGTCTGTGTGTGTCTTCAATTGTCTTTGTGTGCTGACCCTGACACACACGACACAGAGAAACCTAGTAAGGGTGTATGAGAGTGTAATGTTTAAATCGTAACAACTTATGCCACCATTTAAAATAAGAAACAAAGGTAAAAATAGTGAATAACGACGTTGTTATCCCGGTCAACAATAAATGGATGTGGAAATAGCAAATGGTAGATGGACGGTAGAAAACATGAAGAAATATTAGAAATCGAAAACCTTTATTTCGCCATGGTATACTGTTTAAAACAATATAATACACCTTGATGTGTGTGGCGACACATATGTGTAAAAAGGTTGTTTATGTTTTATTATAAAAAGTAGTTCCCGACTGTTTAGTGTCGTCCACTATTTTTGATGTTACAAAAGGACAACGTAACACGTGAGAACAATGTAACCATATCGTGCTTATAATAAACCTTAGTTTAAACATTTAATATAGGGATGTTTTCAATTCTTCATAATCACAAAAACAAAATAAAACACTTAGCATAGAAAAACAAGAAAATAAAATAAAATTCACAAAACATAAAAACTATACTTTTTTGTAGAATCATGTCCCACGACGAAAATGGTGTAGTACTAAACACACGTCGTACTAAAATAATGTATATCAAACTGTTTAGTTTCAACTGCTTATGAAATAATAACTTCGTGGCAGTATATTTTTAACATTAGAAAATATGCATCATAATTCAGTATTTCTCATAAATATTATGTACTACATATATGCCTTCAGTACAGTAGATTGTCTCAATTGTCTGGAGAAGATATTAAAACGTACAGTAAAATTTATCACACCGACCATGACATAGTCACTTTAACATTGTAAAAATCTTAGAAGTGATAACTGATACCAGGCTAAATATTTCCACCGCAGCACATGCCCTTCATTTAACTATTGAGAAAATTATGTAGAATATATAAAAAGTATTAAAGTTATAATAGACTTAAAATTTGTATACTATCATATACATACATTATTATTAACATTGAAACTTTATATTGGCTGTTTCAAAGAAAATATTCGAAATATTTTTATATTGTAACTTTAGCATAGGATTGGTAAATTATCATCCGTGTTATGATAATATACATACTTTTGAAACAAACATGAAAACCTAAGTTAAAAAGCTAAGTTAGGCCTAGCCATGAATAAAGAGTTCCCGAATGTCACATGAATTTAAATTAACGAAAGGTTTCAGGTTTAGGCAGAACAAAGTTTGAAATCCTTTCAAATTCGAAGGTGAAAATCGGGGTCAAAGTTCGAAATGCCAATAAATTGCGAGCAATTGATTCACGAAATTCGGTGACATTAAGCGGAAGGTATACAATAATCCAGCGAATGATTATCAGGCGGGTGGCGCGGATGGCGGCGGGCGCGCAAACACACAGCTTCCAGGTGCTCCAATCCAGGCGCTTTAAGGATTTAGCCGAGGATTTGCTTTCAATATTAGCCGTCGGCCGCCGAGGGCAGGCCCATTCCGTTCCGCTCGTACCTTTTTTATTATTTTGTCGCATCGTTTTGGCTCCAAATGGAATCATTCCGCCATCTACATTTTTATTTTTCAATTGCTCTCCGATTAGTGGGATTAGCCGGTATCGCTTTTCGATTCTTTACTCCTTTTGGTGGAGCTTTCGCGGACTAACGCCGCGCCCGTGAGCCTCTAATGGTCAAGGGCTGCTATCGAAATCATACCGTAATCGTTTGTTAACCGCTTATGCCGCACGCGTGAACGTTCGTGGAAGGATTGTTTGCGTCGCCAGGCTCTGTTCTGTGTTTTTATTATTTGCCTCGGTATAATTAGAGAGCGTCATAGTATTTGTTCAAGGTTTCGTTTCTACTTGCACAAGCACGTGTGCGGTGGCCGCAGCCGCGCGTCACTCTTATCTTTATGGCGGCAAACACCAATGTTGTTTTTTATTTTATCAGGGATTGCCTTAGTCACTGAGGTCCGGGTCTACATGAGCGAGTGTACGTACGACCACGATATCATATCAACCCTGCGTTATATTATATTTACCCTCAAACAACACAGCCTAGACACGTACGGTACAACGTGCAATATAAGTGGAACGCTTTTCTAAAGAACATTACCATGGTTGAAACTGTGTAGGAAATTGTTTTATGTATGTCTATTCGTTACCATATATTTAATTCTATGTGTACCATATACAATACTACAGAGACAAAGGCGGATTGAATGCTAAGAGCATTTTCTGCCAGTTAACATCCGTAATATCTATCTATATAAAGATAAATAGGGTTAGAAAAAGCTTACACCCTTTTTTCTCCTCTGTTTGTTAACTTATTGTTTTTCTTAATAAGCATAAATAAACGAAGACCCATGTGGCACAGTAGTTATCTTGCCGTTCTTTCAATTAAAGGGTCTTGCGTTCGATTTCCAGGAATGTAAAAATTTGAATGTCAAGTTTCAATATCTGTTCTTGGGTTTGTATCATTCTATGCTGTGCTTGGATCACGACAAATAGACTCGTAATGTGAAAAACTATGGGTAGTGAGGAGTGTAGTGTTATTAAATTAAAAGAAGCACATAGAAAAGTATGAGGTCTCAAATATACAATCACGAATAAGTAAAACAATAAATGTTTTCCCCGTATTTCATAGTACAAAGTCGTAATTAATTATGATTTCTACCAAGCCTGAAACTTTTTAGTAACACGTCCAATGACGTAATGGCGTTACAATAAAAATATCAAAACAAACAGGTATGCGTACCATGTCAATAGTTAACTGAACGAGGGCTAGGTTTTGGGTGGAAAGGATCAAAATGGGATTAGAGGAACGACAACCAATCAAGGGTAACTGGACTGCTATACCTACACGAAATAAATGCGGCACATAAAACTTAAAAACCTTTGATCCGAATTCAACCTTATGAAGAGAGGGTAGAGTCGAAAGTGTGTTGCTGAGGGTAGTTTATTGATGTTTTGTTTCGGAGGGAGGGCAGATGGATGAGAAGGGGGAAAGTAGCGAGTGCAGCCTCCGCAGACAATCTTACAAGTTAATTGTGTTCGGTGCCTGGAGCTGGCTGACTACAAAATAATATCGCACTCGGTACGTTGATATACCTACATATACTCTCGTATGCAGCCTTCACATTGAGTACACAAAGGTCTATGTATTCTATTGCACACGTCATATGTTGTATACAGTAACTTGATTCTCCACTGTTTATTTTATTTGCTTCGTAACAATGATAAACTCATTGCGGCAAGTATAATTTGAATATAAGGTAGATACCTAATATAACTCACATTCTAATCTGGTACTAACTTCAAGTCAAGCGCAAGTCTACCATTCAATACCGTTCAGGGTTTTATAATCAAACATTAATTTCGTTGCAAAGTACAAACCTGTATATTCACAAGCGTACAGTACATTAATAGCTAATAATAGATATATCAAAACTAAAAAAATTATACATGTAAGATCTATCACTATCGCTAATCGTCGATTATTAAAATTGTAAGGAGATTTTTGATGTAATTTAATATTTTTACACATAATCTCAACACTTACATCATAATGGGGATCCTAATAAAAAGGCAATATTCTTATAGTCCTTTCAAAATATCTAATGAATTATAGTTATATGTATTTACTGAATTATGATTATCTGAAAATAAATTACAATATCATTTGATCAAGTAAAATAAAAGCAGGTTGATCCAGAATAAGCATGCAGTAAGTACCTACTTGCTCTAAGATTATTTACTAAAAATATAATTTTGTAAATTCGTAACATTTAATATCTGCTTCTAAAACATGTGATTTCATTATAATGAGCTAAGTTCTGGTAACTAGTATTGATGTTGAATTACCTAGATCACTAGAATCATCCATTTAAGTATTCACTACCAGAGTCAGTGAAGAAAGAGACCACCATTACTTTCTTAGTCTACAGCATATTATTTTGAATAACCCACAAACGATTAGACTATCCACTTATGGTCACCGCCATCGACATCAGGAACAGTCTATTCATGGTACTAAGTAATTCGGCTAAACAAACGCTAGTACAATATCGTCAAACATTAATGTTATTAACATTAAAATAAAACAAAACCTAAGGCATCTGAGAAACGCGCCTTACATTCGCAGCCCGCAATAAATCTGCACCGCGTGTATTTATTTACTCTACCCTCCGTTGCTAGCTCGCTACACTCGATACTCAGTACAATCTCTCATTTTACATAGCAATGTTAGATCAAGTATACACACTATATACTTCTCGTACATTATTTTTTTATTGTAGTGATATATTACCAACAAGATTATTGCTAATACTTACATAACAATAGTATTTTTGGGGTTTATAAATACATATAATCTCACTTATAGGTAATTACAACATGCATAAAACATAAAGACTATAGACATAAAGACATACAGACATAAAGACTATAGACATGTTTAACATTGACAGTATCGAAACAAACAGTTTTTTTATCATTTAATACATTTGTAACATACATATATGTATGTAAATATAAGTTGTTCCGTACTTCCTCTCCAAATATATTAATTCTTTTCTTAAAAATATTTGAATCTATTCCGTCCATTATCTATGAGTTTATATACTTTTTTCTGGCATAATAATAACAATGTGTTTATGTACATAAATAGTTAACACTGTCACACATGTTTACAAAGTAAGTACGTGAAATCATAACTAAAACGCTATTACGTGATATGAACACATTCGAGTGGTGGTATCGGAGGGGGGAATGAAGATTTACGAGCGAGGCATAACGAGCGGTAGATGAGGCGTGAACAACCCAATTCAGTTATTATACCTACTTATATTTTTCAGGTTTCAATAGCCGTAAGTAAAGAGATTCGAAACGTCATATACATATACTTTTTAGAGAGCCCAGCCAACTTCGTTTTGGCCTAACAATCAACGAATGGTTTACATGAATTAACATGACTTCTTTAATTGTCAATCGATTTAAATGAAAAAATACACTATCTAAATGTCTACACCATCTGAATGTTAAGTAAAGCCCATCACAATTTAATCCTGAAAACTACATTCAAATCGTAAAAGTCGTTTCTGAATTAGCAGGCACCAACATACAGACATACAGACAAGATGAAAAAACATTGTTTTGGGTTCTCATGCGTATATAATGACCCTTCAATATGAATTAAATATTCTTGTCACGTACAAAAGTAATCGATTACATTTCTATTATATGCATAGAAGAAGAAGATATTATTATAATAGCAGATTATTTTATTTTTCAAACGATCAGACAAGCCACATGAGTGGCCACCGTAACCCAAAGACGACAGCGAAGATACAATACAATAGAAAACGTAAATACATGTATGTATATCTAGATGTAACTATGCCGGGCCAAACTCTGCACATTGTATATTTTTTTTAGAAATTATAAAGAAATCCTAAATGATACAAAGCTTTAGGCATTTAGTTCATCCAATAGCATCTTAGCAGATTAGTCGGATTTAAGTCCTAAGTCAGGACGAGTACTAAACTTAATCCCTAAAACTAAATTTCTCTCATTAGGAAGACTTAAAATCGTTTAGTACTCGGAAAGTACAAGGTAGAATTAATAACCTAATACCTTTAGTAAATTTATTTTATTTATTTCATAATTTTCGTTATAAATACTATGTGCGCGATTAATCTTAAATGGCTTGACTCTTAAAAGGATTGCAATGTAAATATGTATTCTCTTTTTAACCAACTTCAAAAAACGTGAGCAGGTTTTCAATTCGACTGTATTTTTAATGTGTATACGCCAATATGTGTTTTCCTATGTCCATTTACAAGCGATTATATGACATAACACCTGTATAATGGAAGAAACTAAAAGGGATAAAATAAAAAAACTTGACAATAGAAATAAAACCCCCTTTAAAGTAATAAAATAATTTGATGAAGGAAACTATTTAGCAAGTTGGTGCCAGTTTCTTTATTTGAACTCTAGATAACTTTGTCTCCCAATGGCACCTGCTTCCTATACCCTTCCCTTCATCAAATTATTTTATTCTTTATGAAGGCAGTTTATTTTTTTTCTTTAAAGTTTTTTATGTAAATAAAGTCATCAGTTTCATCATAGTGGAAGCAATTGCGAATCTTGTGTTGAATTACTCTGTGGTATCAATTTTGAAAATAGAAAAAAATTAGAACACTTTTGAGAAGAACATTACCAGTTCCATAGATTAAACAGTTCAATTCTACGAGTAGCTTTCGCTATAACTACATCGCAATATAACTCATATACAGAGCCTTTTATCATCATAAGAGTAGCGTGTGATATCACCATTAAACAATCGCAATACACTACAACCAAATGTTTTACGAAAAGGACCATGAAAATTAAGTAAAATACAACAGATAAAGAAAACAAACTTTTCACATTCATTTAATTTATGAGCGAGGCGACTTAACGCGCGTACCTGCCTGGGAGGCTTAACCGACCGAATTCCGTTTTTTCCGAAATGTATCTCGTATGCTCTAAACTAATAAAATATTTATTAACTACATTGCAACCCTTCATTACTTTTCTTCGGCAGATCTGTTTTTTATTACGCACAATAATTTTAACAGACTTAACAGTACATTCGATTCTATTAATTTTAACAAAATGTAATTAATACCATGTACCACCAATTATATGTATGTATTCTACAGTTATTTTATTTATTATAAGTTAATGCTTGACATCAACCCCACGTGATGAAGTGAAGCCGTAACATTTGTATCAGTGAAAAGCGTATCATAATCGTAAAGTTCTGAGCTGAAAAATAAAAATCCAAAGATCTTTAGCAACACTCGCACGATGTTTCCAATACAACTTCAACAGACAAAACAGTCTAATTGCAGTAACAACGCTTATTATGATAAAAACAGTTTTATAACAATATTTCATTATTTTTTGGGAAATGTACAATTTTCTGGATGTTTTTGGACATTATTATAAATAATTTCATGACTGTTTTTAAAATATTATTCGTTTTTACCGATTTAGTTCAATAAACAGCATTGTAAAAGGGTTACGTTACAGACAGCGGGTGGCGCCGCGGGGCGGCGGGGGCCGTAACTAATTTCAGGATTAAGCACATTTGCAAATGTAATTTGTATTCATTAAACCGCACGTACCGCGTACGTGGTACTTCCATAGTGATTTTAAATTTCAAGGCAATTTAAGTCATAAAAGTCGGATGCGAAAAGCTAACGAATTTAATCATTGTTTGGACGTAAAAGTTTTATTTTATGACGACCAACAGAATAGTTTCAGACACATTAGGTAAATATAATTAATTCCTGTATATTTCAGATGAGTCAAACACTATTCTATGTATGAAAAAAATTCTGAAACATAATTTTTACAACGTAAACAATTTTCTATGAAATCTACTTACTACTAGTACTTTCCTTTTAATTATTTACACTATATAAGTCTTAAGGATTTGATCACTTAATAACGGCATACAAGTTCTTTATTTCACTACCTTCTGTCCTTTATTTTGGCTATTTTCTCAACCAAAACCATAAATTAACTTCAGTACATAAACTCTATTCTCTGAATGAGTAAAGACTATCACTATCATAAATAAACCAGAGCTATAGCATAAAGTTTTTGAATATAGAAATACAGTAATAAAAACAAAGATAATCTCCTATTTAATGTCTTAAATTTGTAAGTGTATCTAAAAATAAAACTAGATTTGTCCAATGAAATAAAAGTAAGCATTTTAATGCGTTCTTTGCATCTATGAGACAGAGACAAAAACCTCGTTGAACGTTTTTAATATTCGTTCCATTACTTTGTAACTAAGTGAGCCGTTGGAATTCAAATGAGAGTCGATTTGCCGCGGCGGCAAACTGCGCAGCGTTGACGCTACGGCTCAAATTTTATTGTGCCGTCGTTCAAACCCGACAGAACTTGATAGAATTAAACCGAGAGCGTCGCTGCGCTGTTATGTGGAAAATAATAACACCGAGTGCTATCAGAGTTTTCACGCGCCGGTGGCAGGGGTCTCCTGATCTCGTCTAATGGAAATCCGGCCAATGATAATCTGTTTTCTACACCATTAATCCTGAACTAAGTCTGAGTACAATCTGTGGCGTCTCGGGAGTGCGCGTCGAGTTTTATGCCGTCGTTAAGGTCCGCAATTTGTGGAGTCGGGCCGTTAAGGAGAGCTTCGCCCTCTCTGCCACGAATCCTAATTCGGTCCGTGGACTTTCTTAATCTTACGATATCGGGCTCTAGGTAATTGTTTCAAAATTGTCGCCTTGATAGTGAATGCTGTGGGTATCTAGACACGAGAGTAACGGCATCTAGTAAGCTGTTAACTGAACGCAATTGAACAATAAAATAAGTTTCAATAAAGTCCCAACGGAAGCAGAAAATTCAACATTACATGTATTAATCCTATAAAATGCACAAAATTATTTTTATTTATTAAAAATAACACACCTCACATTACTTGAATAAGATGAAAGTCTAACCTAAAGCACAATACACGTAATATTATCTACTATTATTCATAAACAAAACATTTATTTGAAAAGAACAATTGAATTTACACTTCTTACAAATATTGTTTGGCTCTGCTGTCATAAATTTTAAAGGCATTTAAAGCGGTCGATCTCGTAAGAATTTAAGATATGCGTACTCGTATTATTTACTTATTAATTCAAAATCAATATTATCCTCCTTCACAAACGATTTTATAAAACGATAATTGCCATAATTTGTGTTTGGCTTTCAAAATTCTCACAAGGAACACGTCTAAAAACATCACACCAACATTTATCTATGTACCAAAGAAGTATAAGTGCATATACCTACAACAGTCTCGAAACTAACGAGTGAGAGCAAAAGGTTGGACGGATTACGGTTCAGCCATTGCGGTCATTAAGACACATTACCTCCCCGCCTCACCCCCGCTTCACCCCCGCTCCCCCATAAACCGCTTTTTAATTCAACTTTCCTCCTCCAATTTGCATGATCACTTTCCTTTTTATTTTCCTCAGTGACTGCCCTGCCTACTCTTTTCTTTAAGTATATTGATACTGGGTAAGCTTAGGTTTGAGACCTCAAGTGTTTGCGTATATCCTTTTGGTTTCGGATTAGCTTACTGTTTATACATTTTTAGTTGTTGAAATACTTATGTACGTCATTATACTTATAAGTAGATGATTTAGAAAATACGTTAAATATAGTAATAGTAGCAAGGCGTTACTTTCCGGAAATCCATTGTTATCAAGCTAATAATCTACTGCAACAAATTAATATAAGGATTGTAGCAAAGTAGACTAATGCTAACTTGAAATCAGGATATTGTTTATTATGTTAAAAATAATGTGCATTATATCAGCAGTATTGATTGTAGTTATCATAAATAAACTAAATAACTATTGTAAAGTTGTTAAAATTCAAAATGTTAGTTGTACACGTAATTTTCCTACTGCTGCCGTTTCGGTAACTTCGAAAAGGATGTGAAAAAGAAACGACAAA
>DWJN01003432.1:0-13632 GCA_018248895.1 Carystus phorcus | reverse complement strand
GTCCATGGCACCCACGACACAGGGTATCCTAGTGTGGGGCTATGAGTGTGTGGCGTTATTATTATTATTATTATTAACAGCAACTTACATGCAACGATATCCTGACTTAATAATGTGAGCAAATGTATGATCACACATTTGGATTAACTGTAGGTCAAGTTTAACAAACGTAAATTTACGACATTTTACTTCTTCTCCAGGTGGTGTACATGGTAGGTTTTATGTCGTCGTTGGAATCAAGTACTGGAGAGGAGCTGGCGCAGGAGTTCATCGAGCATGTGCTACGGATCCCCAACCCTGACAAAGTGCTGAACACAGTGCTCGGCAGACTGGAGCGGAATCGGGAGTTGGCTAAGGAGAGTCTCCGATACTCCCAGAAAACTGACTGCGAAGACCCTAATGTGGTAACGTATGTGTTTGATAACATACATACAAACAGTCGCCTGAAGTACAGTTGACCCAATAAATAGAACCGCTCAATTAGGAAATCGTGATGGCGGAAAATTTTGTTGCCGAAGTGAAAATTCTTTTAGGAGACTAGTCGTTGAAATAATCACGTTTATTACCAGTGTCATAAATATTATATCTTCATCAACTATTAGTTTTGTTGTGATTCAAGTCTGTATGGAATTTCTTAACAACTTTAACTTCTTTTTCCAGATTCTCCCGGAGTACACGGAGTCGTTGGAATCATCGTCTGAACGAGAGCTGAGACAATTGGGCCCTCAAGTGAGTTTTCAGTGTTAGCGTTACAACTTGGAGCTTCACTATTGATAGTATACAGTTTCATCACTGTCTTTATAGGGCTTAGAAATTATTTATCTCTGACGATGACCACTATCGCTATTTGGTTATAACCATATACGGAGTAAAATGCCTTTACTCTGAAAGAAATATTTAAATCTCATTGTCAATGAGAAACAAATTGAAACAAATTCGATTTTACATACATATAGCAATATAATTTGGAGTCCATATCTAGATTTTAAATAATCCGGACGTAAATTCTTAAACAATTTTGTAAATAAATATGGTCGACGAAGACAATTTAATTTATCGAAGCCCCTTTTCATATAGCCTCCTATAATAAATAAGTTTATGTTTTTCATTGTTTAATTTCTAGAAACACTATCCAATTTGTCATACGGAGAGAAAGATCCATAGACTGAACACCAACGAGTACGAGTACCGTCCAGCTTACTACGAGGAAGTCCGCTGTGTTACACTATCGGGGGACGAGGAGACGTTCTCCAATGAAGTAAATATCTCTCACTATTTGTTCTTACACATATCTGACAAACCAAATACGTTACTCTTTTTTTATCTTCCATAAGATTTATAAGATTCATGTAATATTGACCTGATATTTATAATTTTTAAAATTTCCAATCAAAGTAAATTCGAGTACATACTTAAATCTCGCGACAAGCTTTTGTATGATATAAATTGTGTAATGACGTCATAACTTGATAGTAAAACCTAAAAAAAGGGTTTATATAAAATACGAGCTTTTCAAAATCATTTGCGTCTTCACTGAACAAACATATTTACATACATTGTAAGTTAAATAAAAGCTTGTAAAAAGCATATCATTTTAAGTTATGTTTGGGAAGAAATTACACACACTTACACCTTTGGAATCCCCAGAAGCCCTAGAAGCCCCCCTTGAAGCCCTAGAAATTCTAATTAAAAATCATAAACATGTGACAAAAAAAAATGATTTACTTTATAGATCTGCTCCAGTTTAGGATTTTCCTGCGTTCAGTGGAACAAGACTATTCATCTTACCAGGAGGCTTTATACGAGGTAAGTCCGAAGATCCACATAAACTGTTTAATAGGTCCCATTATTAAATTTCCATTCCATTATTGACCGTAGATTTGGAGCAATATTTAGATAAGTTTAAGTGGATCACGTCATCTTTCGCAATTCTAGAAGCAGTTGGTTCCTTTGTCTAATTGTTAATAAATGTCGTTTTATCATAAAAAAACATTATAAGATTTTTTATGTAAATAACCGATAACATGATGATGAGTGATCAACCCTGCTCGCGGATACCTGCTACACAAAGTTCATCTCAGAATACCATCATTACAGTATCAATAATAATTGTTATGATTCAATATATTTAAAATATTATAAGAAGACAGATCTTAATCATCATATAATACTCGTATGCAAGTACAATAATCCAGATATAACTCTAGAAGAGAAAGATAGACATCGCAGTACGGAACACAAACAATTAACAACTCCGCTATAGTTTAAACATATTACTATTCAATCTAAATCTTCATTTCAACAATGTTACTCCTCAAAAGACAACAATATGTATTTAATGCACATGTTGACGAGCACGTAAATTTCTACGAGATGCATAATAGTACTTTGTTTTCAACCCATTAGTGAACCAGTATTGGGCATAGGCTTACTCCACCACGCTGTTCAAGTGCGGTTAATGGAAGGGTTAGTCAACATAAAGTGTCGAAAGTTTTTGTGCCGATCAAAAGCCTCCGACAAAGTTTAACCATTGCTATCTATGATAATAAATGGAATCGATGACATGCCCTCCGAAGTATAATAACACTCAGGAAATTTGGCTAATAGGGACCCCATCCAGGTATTTACTGCGTCCGTAGTTGTTTAACTCGATCGATCGCTCAGGATCGATGCGAGCCGCATTCAGTTGTACTTTAAATAACCAAAAATTACTTATCTAAATAAATGCCACTTGCCATAAGCCTTGTGTTTTAGATTAGTTCGTATATCCAGAGAAAAAGAAATGGTAATATCCTTATGCAAAGTCTTACCCTCAAGTTGGCTGGGTTCCGTTGCCGCTCACGACATTCTGGTCTACCAGTATGGAATTGGGGTCAGCATTGGACGCGCCAATACGTAAAAAATCTGTATTTGTTGTTCTCGACATATATTAAAAATACCTAATTACACTGACTGGCAACAAAGACATTTAATATTCTGTCGTCACATCGCATCTAGAGAAATGTTACTTTGTGATAGTTCTACGAGTATTATTCGTGTAAGTGTTTACGTTGGGATTGACAATTTACCTCGAACTCTAAACGAATAGTACGTTCAGCTTTGGTCGAAATATTAACTATGACGACACAAAATAAAACATAATATAACTTGCATGTATATAGGCATGTGCTTTTGGTTAAATTTAGCATTGAAAGCATCTTTCGTGGGGCTCGTTATACGTTTTTATAATAGAATAGCAAAATTGAATCTTGATATGCCTTGAAATATTTAAGAATAATAAAGATGTCAAACGACTTACAGATGAAGGATACCATAGTGAAGATCAATATATAAAAATACTAGCAGACTCTGCCACGCGTTGCTGTAATTAAGGTTTACATACTCAATTTAGCAGACTAATTACACCACCATCTGTTAGAATCTTATGGAACTAATTCTTTGTGAGATATTAAACATATAATTTGCAATAAAATAATTTTGCGACTATAAATTGAGATGTAACCTATCCTTACTTTTAAGTTGGATCAAATTGGATATGGTGTATTAAATTTGATTAAAATCGGTTAAGTAAAAAGTTTAGGAGTCCATAGCGGACAAACACCGTGACACGTACTTTATATATATATTAAGATTTTAAGATAAGTTAATGCCTAATCAATCCATCTAATGTTAAATAACGAGGAAGTCTAAAATTATAGACGCACTAACTTAGTAAAAGTATATTTACTCTCATCTTGAAGACTCTCATATCGTAAGTAACTGGGAACAACGGTGCTGGCAAACTATTCCAATCCTTCGCAGTGCTCTTCAAAGAAGCGGTACTTACAAATAAACTTACAACTTACAAATAAACATGTTTATTAACGTCATAGATATAAATTCTAATGACATTGACAACATATTGCATGTTAATCAGACGAATACTAGAAGGAACACTACATAAAAAATTATATTTTAACCTCAGAGGACCCTAAAAATATGTAAAGCGTAGGAAGAATATAAATGTATTAAAGATACCGAGAACCAGCACACGTTATGGGCTAACAACCATAAAAATAACTGCGTATAGTTGTTTTCACAATGATAGGAGTAATTACGACATGCCGTCCAGAATACGGTGATATTTGCGTGTGACGCGGAGAAACTTTTGATAAGACAGATGTGCAACAGGAATATAGCCGGCACTGCGATCTTCGCAACTAGTTTGAGTTAAGTTAATAAATAAAAATAGTTTTATTTTTTACTTTACCGACGCCAAAAAGATCACAAATCCTTTAAACCGCTGACAAAGTTTACAACAATGTCTGCGCACAGACTATTTTTGCCTAAAACAGAATAACAAGAGTCCTAACCTAATAAGGAGTCACTACAGCTTACAAAAAGAGTAGCAAAATCATTATCGACGCTTTATCAACTACTAAGGAAAGAGAACCATTTATTGTCTTATGATCATTTCAACTAGTCATCTTTAAAAACTGTCTCGTTTTTCTTTTTGTTAAAAGTCTCATTTAAAAAAACGGAACACTTAAAAGAAATAATAAAAGAAGCAATTTCGCACTATAAATAAGTACTATGTCCCTCATTGCATTCAAGTCACGAGGTTGCCGCTGCCCTAAATAAGTATGCTCTCCAGCGTCAGGTTAATTTGGCAAATGTTTTCCTACAGACTGCCGCAAGCCTTTTGAACTTGTTCCAAGTGTATTCCAAGTTTGTTTTGAGAACAAAGACAGTGTTACATACAGGGTCATAACGAGTCTCAATATATTATTTACACTTAAAAATAATCAATTGTTATTAAAACTTTCGGAACCTTGTTTGCATTTTTCTTCGATGTAATTGACGTCTGAACTGTGTAAATATGTCATGATCTTAATATATAAAAATGAATGTGTGTCTATCTGTCCTTTATAGACCCTGAAATGGTAGGAGATAGAACATCGAGGTCTTTAGAAAATGTGTTCAGAATTCTCTGATAAAGGTTTCGGTAGCAAAATTATATCGATCAGACATTCAGATTGATGAGTTACAGTCGAAATATTCAACGTTGTAATACTTTAGATAGTAATTTCTAGAACACTGAATAAATGTGCAACACACGTAGAGAATAAATATTCAACTTATGTAGATCCGATTTGAATCTCTTGGTTTATAGACACGGTCACTAACGAGAGTCGTCATTTATTTCTGGCATTTGAAAGACGTCCCATAAACACGTATAAACTTTTGCCGCTAAACCCTCCATTTTGCATTCATTTCCCTTTTATACGAGCTTTAAGTTTTATTTTAGCTTTATAGAGCTTTAGAAAGCAGATGAGCATTGGTAAAGTTTCGTTTCATCGTAAAAGCCTTTCAGTCTTGCATTCATTTTATAAACACCAGTTTCTTGCTAGTAAATGCTCCTTAAAGAAAATTATTTTATATCAAATTATATTTTGTCAAATTCGGCTTAATTTAGCGAGTGTGTTGTTTTTAGTAATTATGTAAACATTTTCAATGTAACTACGATAATTAGGATTTCGAGAAAATAGGCTAGACTTAATGAAGACAACGGATAACCGCTGGATTTAGATGGCCCAAGACCGGTCGAAGTGGCGCTAATGTCCAGCAGTGGACTTTAAAGGGCTGATAGATAAGCTAGACATCGATAACAACAATTGGGGTTGACTAATGAGATAGTATTTGGGTAGAGGTATGGACAGACAAATTAAAACCTTACCATATGTCTGATCCGGCAAATTGAACGGTATGGATCTTTGACACAATGAAACGAAGGTAGCTAAGGCGGTGCTAGTGAAGAGTTAACGCTGCTAAGTCTCTTTTATTTCATATCACTTGTTATTATATTAATTTTCCTAATGTATCAATGTAAGGTTATATTGTTTTAACTGGTCTGGCTAAATGCTCCCTTCATTACCCTCTTCATCACTCTATACTTCATTACTCTAGTTCTTTTTTAACCAACTTCAAAAAAGGAGGAGGTATTTTTTTCTTCTTTTATGTGAATGTTAATTACTTTTACACTGATTGTGCCGATTTATATTCGTAAGTTGATGCTTGTCACGTAGTTCCATATAAATTTGAGCGACATCTAACCTATAGTTTTTGAGTTATCCTTAACTAAAGTCGGTATTTATTTAAAGTCTGTTCTCTTCTTTTGTCCATTGATAAAGTCAGAGTCAGTTGTATACATTACGTCCATTATGTTTTGATCTGTCAGCCTTTCAGAGTCCTTTGTTGGACATAGGCCTCCCCCAATTACCGCTACTCCAATAATATCACAACTTCATCGTTACTGATAACATAACATAACCCTATATTCACTTGTTTGCATGGTTATCCGTAATTTACATAAAGATACAGTTTGTGAGTATATTTTATTTTCCTAATAAGGAACCGAAATGTTTCAAATAACCCATTAATCCAAAAGAGGATCTCAATCTCATCTAACCGAATGGCTCAATAAATATAGTTGGGTTAGTTTCAATAAAGGATGGTGGATTCTCGCGTCCCATCGCTAGCATTGGAATTTTAGTTATCTGATCCTAACGTTTGAAATATCTACTTTACAGACAAAGGCCTTTGTAATGTACCCTTTATATAATGACACTCAACAATAAAACAACACACAAAAGTTGTTATTTCACATTCACAGGGTAACCAGTCTAGCAAATTGTTCCCAAACCCAATTATCGTAGAGCGAACCCGAATTCGAGGGCCCGACTCAATTCCTTTCGTAAGTTTTAGTAACAAATTTAACTGAGACAAAACTAGTTAGGTGGCGACAAAATTTGACATTGAACTAAAGGATCATTTAGTCAGGTTAATGTGGATTTTGTTACGTAAATAAACAATACTGTATTTCTATTTACACAAATTCTAATTGAGTTTTAAATTAGGTTTACAAACTAAATATATAAGTATAAAATGAGTTCTGTATTTTCGAATTCTGTTAGACAAAAAAGGAATTTCTTGTACCTACTTAGATAATAAGTTTGGTGAAATACAATCTTCAAACAGAATTCTTTTAAATAATAACAGCGTTAGATTGTTCTAAGTTATTATAAATATTATATTTGTCTTCGTAATTTAAGAGAAAATTTACCGTAATTGTGTAAATTTTCATCTCATGTGAGTGTAATGTAACTAATTAAATCCCAACGGTACTTTTGTGTGATAGAATATCTGTCTAATTACCTACTTCTAAAAGATAAACATGAAATGTAATAAAATGTCTCCATTGATATCCATGGGCCATAGTGACGACTAACTTGTAAGTTCTCAATTCGTCTGTATTTTATTTATGTGTTAATTACTTGTTACTGGGTTAAGGCTCGAATTTCTTAACCGACTTCAAAAAAGAAGTAGGTTCTCAATTCGTCTGTATTTTATTTCGGTGTTAATTACTTGTTACTGGGTTGAGGCTCGAATTTCTAAACCAACTTCAAAAAAAAAGGAGGTTCTCAATTCGTCTGTATTTTATTTAGGTGTTAATTACTTGTGACTGGGTTGAGGCTCGAATTTCTTAACCAACTTCAAAAAAAAGAAGGTTCTCAATTCGTCTGTATTTTATTTATGTGTTAATTACCTGTTACTGGATTAAGGCTCGAATTTCTTAACCAACTTAAAAAAAAATGAGGTTCTCAATTCGTCAGTATTTTATTTAGGTGTTAATTACTTGTTACTCGGTTAACGCTCGAATTTCTTAACCGACTTCAAAAAGAAAAGGAGGTTCTCAATTCGTCTGTATTTTATTTATGTGTTACTTACTTGTTACTGGGTTAAGGTTCGAATTTCTTAACCGACTTCAAAAAAAAAGGAGGTTCTCAATTCGTCTGTATTTTATTTATGTGTTAATTACTTGTTACTGAGTGTATCGAGATAGATTTTTTTTCATTTGAATCCTGGTCATATTATCCCATATAAATTGGAACGACATCTGCTGAGTTTACTCTAATAACGCGCATTTAGTTGATGTGTTTGACTTTGACATCGGTATATTTAATAAGGCGTATTTAATTGAAGTTACTATTTTCTTTCGTCGAAAGACAAAGGGATTATGTTAGCCAGCAATCATATAAAACAAAAATTCATAGCAGCCAAATCTTTGCTATTATAAATATCTCCAGACAATATTTTATTAAAAGACCTAAAAACTTATTACTATGGAATTATAAATGTGAATTCAAATGAACTTTTTAGAGAGATATATTTACTTTTATAATTGGCTTCTCAAGGACTCGAGAAGCGTTTTTCAATCTAATAAAAATGGCTGACGTTTTTATACAAAAACTCACAATGTCCCGCTTTTTCATGAAAACGGGTAACCGATGGAATTATAAGTCACTGATAATAAGTGAACATCCTCATCCATAAACACCATAAGCCTTTACACTCAAGGTAGTACCGAAGAATTACGAGCCGAAAAAGAAGAAAGAAGAGGAGAAGTACTGGCACTCAATTCCTCGGCAAAAATTCAATGAGTCGTTAGGTAGCTGATTCAACCAAGACGGTGATAAAATAGCCAAATAAGTTAGCTATAGTTAGGAACCTATAATCTCGGAGATGATGAGAGACCCGTACTTAGTAGTGGGCTGTTAAAAGGTAAAAGGCAATACTTAGGAAAGTTAACGCCAGTATTAATATTGGTAACTTTATTATTATTCTTTAACAATATGGCCATCATTGTGATTTACTTGTAATGATTACTACGAATTACAGAAGAAATTCTCGCTTGAAATATATTGTGATTTAAATTTACCCGACTGCGTCTTTATATACTCACTAGCTGACTCCAGGAAACGTTGTTTTGGCATTTAAAACCATATTTAAAAACAATTTTATGATAACTATAAAAATGGTTACAGTGGGTTAATCTTAAAAACAAGACATTGTCGTGGACTTTTATTTAGAACTTTTAGAGTGGAACAATATTGTAATACATGATTTTTGAGTAACTTTCAGCGCACTCAGCGCACGCAACAAAAGCTAAAAATTTTGCCGATTTCTCAAAATTATTTATTGCTGCTCCTCTCCTATTCCTCTTAGCGTGACGTTACATAGCATATGGCCTTCCTCTATAAATGAACTATTTTACACTAAAAGAAATTTTCAAATCGATCCAGTAGTTCCTAAGATTAGCCCGTTCAAACAAACAAACTCTTCAGCTTAATATATTAGTATAGATAAGAGCCCAAAACAATGTTTTTTAATATTGTCTGTATGTCTATGTGAATAGAATAGGTTTTTAATAACTTAATATGCTTCTCCACTTACGTCTACACTACTTATTCGAAACGATTATAGTTACCTAAGCATTAATTCATAGTGAAGAAAAAACCATTTCTCCACCAGTCCATACTGGGGGAACGTGAAATTTACCCTGTAGGTCATAGAATGAAGGCTAATAACAAAACGCTTATCCAGTCCTAGTTCAATCCTATTCAAAGGAAATAGGACCTTAATTAAATTTTACATACCGGCGATTTTGCTCAACCCAAGACCTAAAAACAAAAGCGTTATTTGTAACTATTTCTGACCCCGATGCCATTCAAACCAAACTACACAGTTGTTTCAAACAACTTACTAGACAATAGACTGAATTGTTTAGTCTAAACCCTACGTTTCGACAACTTTCCGTGATACTTATACCAACTATTAACGTTAATTCCCCACTTTGAAGCACTTTGATAGCATTCTCAAACCTTCAGCATTCTTTAATGTGAATACCATTTATCGACAACCTTGCTCGCAATAAGAAATCTAGGCGAGGCAATGTACTCAGAAAACACATCACATGTGGCCTGACTTGCGGTTTAACTAGAAAAGTTACCTTGGACACACGTAGAAAGTAAGCCGAGGAAACTGGGTCAAAGGTAAAACTACTACTTCAGTTTTGTAATTACAGCGATTGTAAACACGTGTTTGTTGACGTGGAGTACCCTGTTATTAGAGTTGGTCTCTGTGTATTATGCTCAGTTTAAAATGTATGCAAATATTTTTTCAGTAACATAAATGTAACGTTTAGTTTTGTAGGGCATTAAATATAAGTCGTATTCTTATGTTTAGTTACAACTTTATATCTATCATCGGATACTTTATCTTCGTCAGTATATTCTGTCACTACAGTTGTTGGTAATTACCTGCTGTACAATAGACTTTGTTATTTAAAGTTGCCATTAGAATTAACAGCTTCGTAGAACATATTTTTTATCTTAATACTTCTATCTGCGTTATCAGTTTATTGTAGTTTATGAAAATAAGTGATTTACTACATTTTACATTAAAACTCATAACGAAAAACTGATTTATTTATTATGACGTGAAATATGTTACTGACAATATGCAATCTACATTGTACCGAAAATAGACTAATCGAGTAATGGTTGTAATATAAATTGCCATAAAGTCATACAATACGATGATCCAACTCTAGTGGGACCTAATAGTGGCAAAGTGGCAACCGACTTCCCCGTTTAGTAATGCCTTTGCTGTGACTTATATCGTCTATCGTATACGACGATATCACTCACTATCATGACTATTTTGCTTATTTATCGGCTACTCACTACTATTTATTAAATTAGTACTGACATCATTGCAATAAATATAAAAATAAAATCGTTCCCGAGAAATAATTTGCCTGTTAGAAACCCTACTCATTGTAAAGTAGAGCTATATAACTGCTATTAATTTTGAAGCATTTTGTTTAAACCGAATCGCAAACGATTATTTTGAATTTGTGCTGTGTAATTTGAAAAGTTTCTTGCTTTTCAACGATTATTGTTTAAGTTTGACGAGTGAACGATGAAACAAGTTGTTAATTTTTTTTTATTGTTTGCTATAAACAGTTTAATGAAATTGACATTAACACTTGATTTCAAACTTCGTCCTTTCAACTGAAATAATTATTCCTTCGTCAGATATTTCTTTCAAACTAACTGGGGAGTTATAGGATTCACTTGCCGTCTTATTTGTAAACAAATTCTCTACAAACACACCTTCAAACGGTTCAAGATTTGATTTCATTGATATGATGATATGTTTCCGCAGGCACGGGGTCTTCAGGAAGTGTTGATTAATAGATTGCATGCGATTTCGAATGTACTTTAATTACGGACGTTATTAGTGCTTATACAAGAGATGTTGTTCGGATGCGGTCGCGTAACAAAGTGAATGTGTAGCGTTATACAATTCAAAATTATTAGTATTGATTGCTAATTTGCGTTTTACTTTGATTTTAAATCTCCGCGAATCGCGGTCGATCGTAGCGCACAGATTAGGCAGGCGATCGTCACAGACGCGTAGGTGGCAGCGACGTGCGCTGAGTAAACGGTGAAAGTTACTCAAAAATCATGTATTACAATATTGGTCCGCCCTAAAAGTTGTAAATAAAAGTCCGCGACAGCATATGTCTAGCTTTTAAGGTTAACCCACTATATCAATTTTTATGGTTATCATATATCATATCACATTGTTTTAAAATAATAATTTATAAGACAAAACAACGTTTGCTGGGGTCAGTTAGTTGAAATATATTTTTGTTCAGGTACCAATTTAATGCGTCCCATGCTGGGACACATTTCTGGCATTCGCATTCTGGGATGCAACGAGCGGACGGTGCTGCGGGTGCTTTCATCATCAGGAAACCGAAAACCCAGGATCCACACGGAAGTCTTTACGACTATGACAGGTAATTAAAGTTCTTCTTCTTTCTCTTCTTTGTCGCTTGTCTTGTCGGAGCGGTCGTGGTCGTCAATGTGGGGTTGTCGTCTGACTATTCGTCGCCATTCCTCCCTAACGGCAGCCTTTTTGGTACTACTCGTGGACTAGCAAAGTACCTGTCTAAACTTCTATTAAACCAAGTAAAATAAACCTTGGCTTAAAGTATAGCATGAAATATAAACCTATACTTGGTAATCGTGGTTTATACCTTATTTTGTAATAAGGCGGATAGATTTTTAATGTTCTTCATTACTAGGTAGGCATAGTATTACTAGGTATTACTATACTCTTTACTAGGTAAGTACTTCGTTTCGCCTAACAATCAATGAATGATTGACATAAATTGACAAGACTTCTGTATTTGTTTCGGTTTAAATGAAAAATACAGCTAATGTTAAGTAAAGCCCATCACAATTTAATCGTGAAATATGCTTTTAAATGGGATAAGCGTTTTTGATAATAGTTCGCACAAACATACAGACAAAAAGATAAGATGAAAAAACATTTTTGAGTTCTCTTGGTTATATTATAAATAAAGGCCCCCATTATGAATTTTTAAATATATTTACTGGGTACAGATAACCAGATCAGTTACAGTTTTGTTTACAGAAGATTTAATTCGAGTATCTGAAACGTTGATTAGCGAATAATTTTTGAATAATCATGCTTTCTGCAATCCAATTGACGTTTGACAATAGATTTGACAGTGAATTTCTTAAATTTTTCGTTGATCAGCCTTTCAGAAACCGGCCGTATGTGTGCTATCCTGATATCTGTTTCGCGAAGTATTTAATTTGTAATTACATAAGTCGATGTTCATATTAAACAAAAGGTGGTGATTGCTCTCTCTCTGTTTTTTGTTAACTTAAATTCTTTTATTCCCTTACAATATATTAATTCTTTTGTTCAAGTGTATGACGCTGAAGATCTAAACCACTGGATCGATTGAAATAAAAAAGAAATGTTTGTTTAAGTTTAAGTGGATTCAAAATTGTTTTAGATTCACAATAAGATACCATATAAAATGTTTTATTTATATTTCAGAATAACATGTGACGAGTCTAATATATTTATTTATATGACGTCTCTACACAATGGCAATAACAAAAGAATCGTAGATATGAATTTGAATAAATGAATAATAAACTTACTGTACTTATAATAATATTATAGGTACATACTGTTATTGTATTCGATGAGACGTGAATCTTCAATTAGTTCGAATATCACAGTTTTTTCTATATATATAATTATTCACCATATTATTAACTTAATAATATATAAATTACGTGTCACTGTGTCCGCGCTGGACTACTAAACTATTTAACCGATTTTAATCAAATTTTGCACACCGTGTGCAGTTTGACCCAACTTGAAAGATAGGATAGCTTAATTCTCAATTTATAGCCGCAATGTCGCAATTGCAAATTATTTGTCCCATATCTTACAAAGAATAGTTCCATAAGATTCTAACAGGTGGTGGTGTAAGGCGATTAATCGGCTAAATTGAGTATGTAAACCTTAGTTACAGCAACGCGTGGTCGGGTCTGCTAGTATCAGTGTAATTCATAGAAAACGTGTTAACCTGTTTGCATTTTAAAACAGTATAAAGAATTAAAGTATTTTAGACTTAATAAGCATTAACTTTTTTTTGGTGGATAATTATAAAATAGGTAACATTATTTCAAATATTCGCCGTATTCCGACTGGGAGCTTGGGGCCAGTCATATTCTATTCTTTCTTGGTTGATGACCCATCAGTAATGCTTTGATGTTGCTTATAACCATGGACGACGGTAACCACATAATATAAGATAGATCGTATGCTCGTTTGCCGGCTGCCTTCAACCCATTAATGGCCCACTACTGAGCACGGGTCTCTCATCACTGAGGAGGTCTAGAGCATACTCCA
>DWJN01003431.1:0-13632 GCA_018248895.1 Carystus phorcus | reverse complement strand
TGTTGCAGCCATTTTCATTTGATATTAAAATTATAGGTGCATGATGGTTAAAGCATTTTGCTTTCCTCTAACAAATGGCTGACGATATACTTAAATCTTTTTGGTTTAATCTACTTGTTAGGGCCAGTGACGGTTCAACCGTTATGCCTTACTCCAAAAATTGGCTACTTTGTATCAAGCGACATTTATTTCCGGAAATAATGACTTTTCTGATTCAAAAAACTAATGAAACATTGACTACTATGAATATCAATCTCCTGATTGTCATTTTTGATTCGTAGACTAAGTAGTTACTTTTTAATGATTTTTTTTTCAAAAAATAAAACTTTAAATGGCTCTCCTGTAAAGTTTTAAAAAAGTCGCTTAATACATTTTGCCTTTCACCCCTCGATATGAATACTTGTATTAGAGATGCCATGTTAAACCGCAGCTAAGGCTGGCTCTGAATCCCAACGAGCAGTTTGGAGCAGTTCTGGTCTGTGTGAAAAATACGATGAATTCACAGGTTCTGACATAATTATTAGTACAAATAGACAAACCATTTTATTGGATTGATTGGATTGGAAATGAATACTTGGCATGTCATAATATCTTTCTTTTTTGTAATAAATTTTAACAATCATTGAAAAATGAAAAATTTAATTAAAAAATTGCTTTATTGCTCATAAGTAGGTGAGGTTACAATTGTTGGCAACCCAACAAATATTTATATATTTTTTTTGTTTTACTGACAACAATTTTATATTCTTCACTTTTTACCATCTAACGTTCAAGCGGTACAAGTTTGTATGTGCAAAGAAATAAACCCTTCCCAATCCTCACCAAGGCATTTTAATTGAATACAGTCCACTAAAGAAGAAACTCATTAATGCGGTAGTCCCCGGGTAAGTTTGAAAAAGCCTGTGTTAGGGGAAGAATCATCGTTTTAACGTTTACTTGTCGCGACTTTATAAAGTGAAACTGTTTTTGTGGGATTTACTAATATCTCAAGCATTATTTAAATCTGTTAAATGTTTTAAAGGAGATGTTTCAAATTGTATGGACTTTTGGCCAGGTATTTGTACATCATATAAATAAAAAGCAAATATAGAATAGAACAGTTTTTTACTAAGCATTTTATTATAATCGACTAGGATTATTGGTACAAAACAATAATTTAAATTAGAATTGCAACAAAATACGCTAGAAAAGTAAAATAGCAGTGATAATATGTCATTTTGACAATTCAAATTATGAACTATGTCAATCACCTGATAAAACAATCAATATTATGACAGCATTGACAGCTGACAGATAATGGCTACTTCATTTTATCCATAGACTGTCGAAATCAGTTGTTCCGCCATATTGAAAGACGTTGAAAAAAGTTGATCGAAACTGATTTTGTACCAAAAAAGTACCTAAAAATGAATTTGAAGTATTTTTTTCATATTCTTGAGATATTTCTCGAATTTTTGGGATAGTGTTCATATACCTGGCCAAGATAGAAACATCTCTTTTATTACGATTGAATGTTAGCATCATTTTTTATCAAAATTATTAATAAATATTAGTGACACGGTCGTTGAATGTACTCGGAATATCAATATCGTTGCTCGATGTAATTATATGCTAATTAACTTTATGCAGACTGTTTTGCAACTAGACTTGAGCAACTATGATTATTTTTCGCGCACTATGCGCACGAGATTCTTATCACTTTTGTTTTAATATTACGAAAATAACCGTTGCTACTATTATAATATGTACTCGTATATGCGTAACCTCAATTTTAAAGAGGATGCCGCAATTGATGCCAGGGCTGGTTTTCATGTAAAATCTTAATTAATACTATTACTTAGTAAAAATGTTACACTGATTGACTTTCAGATAACGCACAGTCTAAACGGATGAGTTTACAACACACAAGTATATTTTTTGTGATTACATAGAACTTTATTACATAGAACTTTATTTCTATGTAAGTGATATACATATATTCCCAATGTAAGTATATGGGAATTGTGGCGGTAATGACATGTGGTAGCATCGATACTGGAACGTTTATTACATGTATGGACAATAAAATGGTTAAAACGAATTTTTAATAACTTTATATTATTAATTAATTAATTATTAAAAATTTATAAAACTTTATATATATATTATTTTGTAAAAGTAACCTTCTCTCATATAATCCAAGTCGTATCGTATAAAGAAAATAATGCATTACTCACACCAGACAGTAAATAACTATGCCTGTTGCAAAAAAACTATTAGTTGCGTTGGTAATTCCAATAATTCATAGAACAGGCCAAGTCGTGAAGTGTGTGACGGCCTTAATGAACTCCGCTGGCAGAATATTACAGTAATATTCAATTAGGAACACATACGATGTTGCTAAACTTGTTCCTGGCTACATCAGTTGTTCAATAAATTTACGCAAAACAAGATTTTCTAGCCATCGCCTTCAACCCATTAATGGCCGAAAGTACGGGTCTCTCATCGCTGAGGAAGTCTGAAGCATATTCTACCACGTTGCTCCAGTGCGGATTGGTGGAGGTTTCCCATATTTTTTCTTATTGAAGCCCGCCCACCACTCGCTTGCCAAACAGCTATATTATTATCTTAGCCACTAAACTATTCGTTATGTTCCTTGAGAACTTAAGAGCCAGTACTTTCCTTCTTTCTCACTTCTTTACTTATTCAATCTTTATTTACCACAATAATACATTACGGTACAAATGACGAGCTTAATGCTAGTGCATTCTCTACTAGCTATTAGGCCAAGTAGATATACGAACAGCGGATTTACGAAATAATAAGGAAGATGATTTAGTAGTATATATGGGACTATTTGCATACATACATATATGTATGTACATACAAATTTATTACACAAACTACCTACTTTTACTTAGAACATCAAGACGCGCAGAACTATGAAAGAGTTAACATTGTTCCATCAGAAGCTACAGCTTTTTCTTGAAAGTAAACATATCTGCCATGTGGCTCGATCACATCTCAACAACTTACACAAATATGATGTAAAACTCGAAGCAATCGCAAATAAAAAATGTGAAGGAAATGACGACTATAAACTAAAATTGACACTTCATTTTGAATTTTCGACCGTTCGCTATATAACTCGTAACGGGCGATATGCCTTCGTGTGAACTTTGAAACTAATAATGTGTGAACGTTTTGAAAAGGTGTTTTTGTTACGTGAGGTAGTGTAAAATACGTAATACCTATATATTTTTAAATACTTAACCAATGTGTCGTATTTTAATTCTAAGTTGAGGAAAAGTTGCATTTTTCTTCACTATAGTTGTACTTATTAGGATAAGCGATTATAAATAAACTTTTCCTTTAAAAACAGAACGCAGTAGCGTATTAAGTATAATATTAACATATACTTATCGCACAACTAACAGTTTATTAGCTTCGTTGAATTCTGAATGAAATGTTATTTATACAGTAGACGAGGAGGTGCATTGTTCGTTGTTCCCAAGATCCGTTGTTCGTTCAGTCGATGTGGATCTTGGGTCATTCCAGGAAGTCGAGAATAAATACGTCTGAGAGGTCGTGTAAAACGTGCCGCAGAACGGAACAGACTGCCGTTCGTTTTCATTCTGT
Organism: Carystus phorcus; assembly: GCA_018248895.1. Classification (NCBI taxonomy): domain Eukaryota; kingdom Metazoa; phylum Arthropoda; class Insecta; order Lepidoptera; family Hesperiidae; genus Carystus; species Carystus phorcus. The sequence goes on along the minus strand of DWJN01003431.1, from coordinate 10,014 downwards.
TTATTGACGCACTGTTGGATATATGGGTAGATCTGGTCCAATCGATCAGGAAAAATCAACATTTTCGACTATATCCCGTCAACCGTCGTCCGTCATACGTCCGATTGATATAGTTTTGGTACCAAAGCGTTCTTTACAGAATTTTGAACAAATTCACTAAAGACATCTCTTACTATTTCAAAGTCTATAAAGGACAAACAAACGGTGATTTTTATATTTAAAGACCAGTAGAGCAAAAATGTCTACAAAATTTAATCGCATAATACACCTTAAAAATAAATTATAGTAAATAAATTCAAGCAATATCATACTTATACGACGCATGTGATGCAAACATGAATGAAATAATAATGAAATATTTTATGTACACAAAATAAAATATGCTCCTATCGCTAATCAAAATATAAATAATATAAAATTAACTTAATAATAGTCAAACCTAATAATAATACTGTTGCTGGAGTATCTTTCGCTGTTTCTTCTAATTATTATTAACCTTTCCGTAACAATAGTAGACGCAAAATATTTGACGTTCATACGTAGGTATATTAATAAATACTTTAAGGAACCTCCGAAATAAACATCAAATTAACATACAAATTAACGATAGCTTTATTGCATACTAAATATACAATACACATTTTAAATTCATTTTTATCAACCGCTTATCCCCAAACCGAATGTCATCCTTTTTCTTTTTTTTCATGTTGCCAGAGTAACACCATCTTAGTGGAGTTACTAAAACTATTTTTTAATTTCTAAATTACAAAAACCCTACAATACGTACATAAAATAAATGATTTGGGTATGATAATGTAATCCTAACTCGAAGCCCTATCATCAAATAGGCCTCAGCCGGCTTCATTCGCCTGTTACGTCACTTTAGTCTACCGATACGAGGTTGGGTCAGTTTTCTGTGACGTCACAATACGGTATAAGTTTTTATACTCATACATAATTTACTCGAAGTTCGGTTTTACAAAAATTACGAAAGTCAACAATGCAATACAATGAATGTTATTGAAAGAAAAAGCCGCAAGAAACTCCCAAGAAGCTTTTCTTCCAGCTCACAGTTACAGGCCACACTTAAATATTAGGTACTATTTATATCAAAATAAAATTAAAAGTAATAAAAACTATAGTAAAATACTTTTAAAAGTATGTATGTATGTTGTGATATTACAACACAAATTAAATGTAGGTAACATTGCTATCTAATAGATTTGACTAATGCCACTAACAGGATTACTATGAATGGTTTCTGTGAGTCAAAGGCATAGAACACAATTACGCATTTCATAAATCGCATTTCAATATTGAATTTTCAATATCGAGTAAAGAGCCGCACGGTAATGTCATAATAGGTGGAGGCCGGCTTACATGACCTGCGACCTTGCATTAGAAATGCAGACGACCCGAGGTATAAGACATGAGCGTTAATTTACAGTATTCTAATATTTACACATCGCTGTTTGAAGCGTTCATAGTTCGGCGGCTCACGTCGATCCTAGTGATAAGCAACTGCGGGCGGTCGGTTTCTAGATGTGTTACCACTAATGGCCAACATTTCTTGAGCTTTCCCGTGCTTCGGAGGGTACGTAAAGCCGTTGGTTCTGGTTTTTATAGGAAATAGCAGTCGTTAAGCCATGTCAGAGACCTTCGAGCGGCAATAAAACTCCCGTCACTTTCGTTGTCCAGTAACTCCAGCACTCCGCACTGGAGCAGAGTAGTGAAGTATCTAGACCATCTCAGTCATGAGGAGAGACTATTAATGGTTTGACGCCAAAATATCGTTGTGGTTCGTAGGCGTTTAAACAGTATTGGTTAGACGTAGAATATAGACACAAATCCCAAGTCGACAGATTGGTTCATTTTTATTTCATTTTGATTAATTTAATTTCATTATATTTCCTTTCATTTCAGTTTATTTCATTACATTCAATTGTATTTCATATTATCAATAGTGTGTTCCCTAAACAAATAAACAGCGAGATTAAAGACATTCTTGTAGCGATATTTCAAAGGATCGGCATTTGATGTCGCTAATGTCCTTGGGCAAGAACTTATCGTATGTCTCGTCTGCTTTTTTGTCAGCTAGTGTCTTTAAATAATAATAATTCAACAGTTACCGTAGCTACGAAACTAACAATTAATTATGCGGAATTATAACTCAATTCAAAACTATGTATTTAAACAACGTATACATATGGAAATAAAATGTCATGGAATACACTCTTGTATTAAAATATAATTTAAATATGAAGTAAATAATAAAATTGGATATTGTAGGAATATTTGACTGAATTAAGTTTGAAATAAATCTAAAACTCCCATAGCACTCTCCCAGATCATCCTTAACAATTATTATAATTTTACACATTTTAAATATCTAGCAGCAGCTGAAAAATTACAAAACAGATATAAGAACTTTACTCATTATTTTTTATTTTTTTATTTCTTACACATAATTTGTATATATCCAAGATACCCTATGTCTCCGAATTATTTATACATACTTCTGATTCGAATATTATTGAACATATTAAGTTGAATGCTAATTTCATCATTTTATTTTTGACTTGTCTGCCGTTACTATTTCTAACATAAATGATTAGTCGATTAATGTCCATTTAAAGTATTGTGTAGTATATAAATCGTTAAAGATATAATCATAGTCTGACCTTAATTTTAAATGTCTCAGGAGTATTTAACACATTTATGAGACGAAATTAAGCAAGCGTTTACCTTTAACATTTGCGAATGTGTAACGTTCATAAATAGCACAATACGCGGACGATGTTCTTCGTCGCTCGTAAAAAATTATAAAGTATTATACTCTACTCGTATTATGATCAGTGATGCGTTTGGTGTCACTAATGTCCATGGGCGGCGATAAACACAAGTCAGCTAGTCGTAAAATAATATATTAGAACAAGACTAAGTGATCCCCAGTTTTCGAAATCTAACTGTTATCATCAATTTAAATACGATAGTTATCTTAAATATTTCATGCACATTATAGTTCCCCTTTACACCATACAATTTAAATTAATATCTTAGGAATTATTGCGAATTTAAAACTATCGCGCGACTTGTAAATTCAAGCGACAACGAACTGATATGACACACTTGATGAAAAAATGAATTTTATAATAATGAAAAATTTTTAGTTCATATTTATGTACACAAAGTAAAATACATATCGAAGCGAAGCGAGGGCGTTTGTTTAGTGATAATTTGAAAGAACATAATTAGCATTTTTCGAACATTTTTTATACATTAATTAATTGTTTATCTTTAAATAGTCCTTTTTTATTAATAACACTACACGTATGCTAACAAAAAATTATTTGTCAGAGATAAAAATGAGTCTGAATTGTTTAGCGTACTTATGTATAGATAATGAATAACGTTTATATAATGGAGGCTCGCTCATAGCCCGGAGACTTATGTCGATCCTAAGTGACGTCATGATAAATGTCTATTGTATAGATTTATTTACTATGATTTTATCGCATACATGCATAGTATAACAGTATTGCCAAAATTTTGTGACAAATATTTGCGGGCGTACGATTCGTTGTTAAGTTTTGAGCAAAAATCCGTTTCCGCTTATTAATTGAGTCATACCGTCTACACTGTACTGTCACGGCCAATCTCGTTACATGGTTTCATTCGTGCTTCACATTACGTTGGCATTCTATTCTATTTTCTACTTTATAATATAATAATGTCGATAATGTGACGGCCAATTGAAATGAATTTGGAAACTTTTTAGATCTCTAGGTCAAATACGTGATGGGGCACTTTTTAAATTAAGGTCAGTTTCAAGTGATTTCAACTAAATTTGAGATTTGGAATAAATCATTTTGTCCGATATTTTTCAAAAGTACAGCAACGTACGATTTCAAATTCAAATTCAAAATCATTTACTCATGTACCTAGGTATTATTTCAATACACTTATGCACGTCATTTATTTTGATTCTACCCGTTACTTACTTATTACTACCGTTACTTACATATTACTGATTACTACCGTTTCGGAAAGGTGCTTTTACATCGAGGAGAAGAAACGGCGAAAGAATGAAACGAACGAAAAGAACGATAGGGGAGTAATAAACTCAAACGTCGAAAAATCATATGCTGGGAAATCCGACATGGTTTAACGACAAGTCTCTAACAATCGCAACCGGAACCAACAGTCAAACGCCGAGAAATGTTATTTGCGTCAACCCATCCAGCATAAGTCATAAGTCTCGAGCACTCGCTTATAATGCGACGTAGATACAAACTTCTGAAGACTTAATAAAATCCGATAGCTAGGTAGCTAATATAAATGCAATTAACTTATTTAGAAACTATACAAACCATAAAAGACTGCCGATAGCTAGGTAGCTAATATAAATGCAATTAACTTATTTAGAAACTATACAAACCATTGTATGGTGGTGAAATATGATACCGATTTCTACGCGAGGGCTCTTAGATACGAACTACACCGCAAAGGTTTCAAATGTTATCAACTCGTTCAACCTATAGTATTTCACCAGTTGTGCATTTCACTCAAAACACACGATTTATTGCCGGATTGATATAATTATCATAAAAGTTTAATGAGTCACGTTCGAGACGATATTGTTTGAATAATAAGAATTTCAATTGATTTAGCTGATAACAATTTAATTGCACTCATTGTCATAATGTTTGTACTCGTCAATGTAATAAAGAGTATCAATTTTAATAACATAATCCATCTTTGTTTTGGTAGGTGAAGAAGTTATTGGTGTTTCATAGTTAGATTGTTCATGTTTTTAAACTTTTATTTTAATTCAAGTACAAAGTTGTTACCAGTGTAATATATATTATTTTGTTTTATATTTACCAGTGGCTAGTGATTTCGGTTTCTTTATGGTTTTAGTTATCTGTTAAAAGGCGTTAACATAAACATATATATTTACTTATTTACATATTTAATATAATTGGTCTCGGTTGGAGGTCCGCTTTATCGCGAATCTGTATAATTGAGAGTCGAATAATCGAGTTTCCGTATTAGGTAATATTTCAAAGATTACATTACAATTCACGTAAAAAACTGTTCAAAATTAGTTTAACCTTGTCGAAAATGAATTCTAAGGTATTTGGTAAAAGCAAGACTTAAATTTGAGGAAGAGCATTTGGTTGGTAATGCAAATAATTCAACGTAATTGAGAAAATCACAAAGTCACATATTCACTATACCTACCTATACCTAATTACTTTACCTAAACAGAAAAATGTGTGTGGTGGTGTGTTTTTAGTGTGTAGACAACCCTGGAACTAATTTACCAAACGATAGGATGATGTCAGTCAGAATAATCACGATTATTCAATAGCGGAAGTTCTAGGCAGAATCGAAGTCTGCGCCAAACCTGTCGCAAATTGTTGAAAGTGCGATCCTACGCGTCCGAGACGCACGGCGCTCATACTAATATGTATACGCCTCAAGTTAGTAGACGATACAACTTTTCTCTTAATTAAGTAAATTCTTGTGAAGCTCAATGTTTATTTTGTAGTCAAAATTAATCTATAATTGAATAGCTGAACAATCCGCGTTTTGTTTTTTACTCTTTTTTATTTTACTTAATCAAATAAATTATATTACTTAACTTAAACTAAGTTAAAGTCCTCGAGTTTTACAGTAGTTACGAAAGTTACATTTTTTATTTGTAGTATAAATTGAGTTATAAACTTCCATATCCAATGTAACCTAAACTGGATTAACGTGACCATAATCTTGGCTGCCTGACTTCATAGACCTGGGTTTTACAATGACAGCTAACGATATAAAACCAAAGTCGCTAACTTTATCGTTCTTATGGCAAATGTCAAATTTATGGACGTTAGTTCCAATGCTTTGCACGTCTCTTTAAACCGATTTGTAAATCATGAATTCTACCCGTGACTTTATTTTATTAAATTTACCGATAAGGGTTTACACAATTAACTGTTGAAAACTGACTAATTTATGATGATTTCTAATAATTCTCAAAACAATATTCTAGATACAATTGTGTATGCAAATTTTGCATGAACGTGGGATAAAACTTTTAAATCACTTGTTTATATAAATAATTTTATTAATTTCACTGTGCTCCTGACCAATATAGATTTAAAGATCAGTTAAATTATGTTTTTTAATTGCATAATTTCATTTATGAATAACCAATTTCTTGCAAGACCAAAACAAAATCATTTAAATATTCACTACAGCCGTAGCTAAATCTTTATACAAAAGCGGATAATTTCATAGTTAGGTATATAACGAACATTACGTGCACAATAAAATGATTAAAAATAAAATAACTTACGCTATTAAAACCATTGTCAATTTTTTTGTGAAGTTCTTCATCACCAAATTTATTTAATATTTTGACATTGTTAATATTCTGAATACAAGAGTTATGTACAATTAATTAAATCAGACTTTTGGAAGTTAAAAGTAGTGTTACCAGAAAGCCTTAATCTCGTGAATATAGCCTGGGGTCAGTTTAGGAAGGGACTTTTTGCGTTGTTGCTCAATAAAATAAAGAAGTTTAACTTGCTCTCAAGCCTCCAGGTCGGAATCGTTTACCGGCTGACATAGCAACACAGTGGTAGTTCTCGAGACAGGCTTCGTGAAAAGATTAAATGGTTATCATTAACATTGTTTTTTATTTATTTAATCTTTATTGACCACAATAATACATTGCGGTACAAATGGTGAGCTTAGTGCGTTATCTACCAGCTAACTGGCTTTACTTTTTTCAGTTTATATTTTTGTTTTTTGTTCAATGTGTTCACTAAATTATAGTACAGCACTGGCTTTACTTTTTTTGAGCTTTTATTTTTGTTTTTTGTTCAATGTGTTCACAAAATGATAGTGTTAAAATTATATTTGAAAATGCATTAGTAACCAGTTGTATGTAGGTATTTACTTGTCCTCTTACTCATAAGCGTATTCATGTATGCTCACGCTTATTTTCGCGTATTGCACAACTGACCCCTCGGCGTCTGATGGTCGGTTACGTAACGATGTCAAAATAAAATTAGAATAGAATGCGCGTAGCTCTAATAACAGCCGGCGTTGTGCCCCTTGTCAAACTAATAACTGAACATCGAACTTTTGAGTTTCGTACTTTGAATCACCGTTTTTTGAATTTCATACGTTCAAACATCGAACTTTTGAATTTCGTACTTTGAATCACCCTTTTTTGAATTTCATACTTTCGAACATCGAACTTTTGAATTTCGTACTTTGAATCACCGTTTTTTGAATTTCATACTTTCGAACATCGAACTTTTGAATTTCGTACTTTGAAACATCGTTTTTTGAATTTCATACTTTGGAACATCGACCTTTTTAATTAGTGTATTCGAACATCGTACTCCGCCGTCATTAAATGGCACTCATCTCTTATTATATGAGATTACTCAGTAACCCATATTCAGGTAAAAATAGGTTAGCAGACTGCTCACTTCGTATGAGAACCAGAAACGAGTTTTACATGGTCGTCAAAAAAGAATTATTAACAATAAATAGTAATTGAATTAATTTATTTTTAATTTAATGCAAATGGTTTTACATATGTATATACTAGCCTTTATAATAGAAGCAAACATTTGCGTATTAATTTTAAAAAAATCACGTTTCACGTAATCAAAAGTTTTTCAAACTTTATTACAATACATTAGATCTGTCCCTTGTATGTTGCAATAGAACGTAGGTTAAAAATATATATTATATCTTGTGTATATCACCTTAAATGAGGATGGAGTATCTTTAACTTACTCGTATTCGAAATGGTGGTGTAATAAAAATGCATGCATAAATATATCTACAAAATACCCGAATGATTCGATTATTATATTTTATTATCAGTCCCAAAAGTCGATCGTAACAGTTTTATTAAAATGGTCGACTATTACAATTCGCCGTACAGTATTTTCGATCGACAAATCGTGATTGTACGTACACGCGCCGGGTCGCAGCAGTTCAAGTGACGCGGCGATGCTAGCCCATAGCTACTCATACTAGAACGATCCTATAAAATTGTAGTATTTGATAGCGGTGATGGTTTTTTGTTCCATCTTCTATCCCTTTCCAACGACCGCGACTTCCAAAAAACTCGTTAATTTAAGACTACTACGAACAATGTGGAACGTATTAAAAACAGTAATATAACAATGGATATACATGTATGGTTAATTTCAGGATATTTCGAATGATTACCGATGGATAAGAATACCGATATGCGCATAAATAATTGTGTATTATTCAAGGTATTAATAATAGTATGTATAATTAATTATTATATTTATGTTATATATTCAACAAATTGAATTTATAGTGGTATTATAATTAATTATACATACGTGTAGACTACGCAAGTTGGCAAATATACTACATTATTTTACATTGTAATAAAATACTGATCATAACATTTAGCTCGTCATAATAATAATTAAATGAACATGACGGGCCACCTGATGGTAAGTGGGCAGCGTCGCCCATTGACATCGGCTACAACAAAATAGAGAATATAATGTACTAGGTGAGCCAGCAAACGTTGTTTTGCCATATAAATTATAAAAAAAAATGGTTGTTGTGCCTTACTCGACATAGACAGGCATAGTGTGTCGCGGACTTTTTTGTAGATATTTATAAGATCTTCAATTAATTAGAACATTTAATGGTTCTATCTTTTACAGTTTAGGCAGCGTAAGCAAAATAAGTAACTTTTCTGGTTGATTTTTTACACCTTGTGCCCGAAAAACCTAAATATCTTACGGAACCCTATTTTTTCCAAAATAAAATATAGTCTATGTTACTCGTGGATATTGTAGCTTTTGAATGGTGAAAGAATTTTTAAAATCGGTCCAGTAGTTTTTGAGCCTATTACAACTAAATAAACAAGAATACAGACTAAGTTTTCCTCTTTATAATATTAGTGAAGATAACTTACTAGTCACTTTGTATCACCTTGGAACATTTGTTCCGTTTTTATAACCTTTCTTATCACTTGAACTCCTATTGGCTGTAGCGTTATGTTATATAGCCTTTTCGGTAACTATATTATCCAACATAGAATTTTTCAATTCGAACCAGTAGTTCCCGAGATTAGTGCGTTCAAATAATCAAACAAAACAACTCTTCAGCTTTGTAATATTAGTATAGATAGTACGAGTACATTACTAATTTAATTAAATTAATATTTGGAAGAATACTTAACTACTGTGCTATGTTTTACCCGAAATATTCGAATGAATCACTAACTCATATCTATTCACATCGGCTACGCCCACACCATTATAAAAGCGGCACGTTGCATTAGTATTGACTTGCATTTCTATAATTATTCTCAATGAAATGAGGAAGACTGAGCGCTTAAAACACGTTGTTTTCAGTAAAAAAAATTATGGTATACTTAATGTTTAAGGTCTATAAGTGACATCAATTAACAATATAAAAACGGTTTTATTTGTAAGTAATCGTACGATACTCGTACAATAGACATTTCAGCGACTTATTGTTTAGAAAATCTTAATACCTCGATGTTTTGTCCAAACAGTCATCCTTGTTACGTATCGTACGCGAAAGAACGTAATCATAACATCTACTTTCCGGACGCTTATCTCTCTACGACGATGTGCAGGCACGTGCGAGTCCATTAGTCTTCAAGCCGCTATCGACTCAGCACCGAAGCCCGAAACATCCCACGCTACAAAAATCGGCTCCAAAACAATTCAAAAATTTAATTTTTCCCCCCTTATACAGCTTCTTAGTGTTAAAATGTGATAAAAATTCAAAAAGTGAGCAATTAGTGTTAGTCCAGTGAAATATAGTGTAGTGAAAATGATTGAGTTGGTTAAAGTGAACGATAATAGAGTGAACGGGACTATGAGGGACATTGGAACCGACTCGTTTGTGTGTAGAGTGCAGTACATGAACGATTTGGATCCGTTCATCGAGTACACAGTGCGGGAACCTCCAAGG
>DWJN01003430.1:0-13633 GCA_018248895.1 Carystus phorcus | reverse complement strand
TCTAATCCGTTTCACGTTTTTAGGTTCTGTATCACGACAAACTACACTAACGACATCTTTACGCACTGAATTTGACATTTGAATTGATTGATCGTTTGATCCTTTCAATGTATGTCACTGAGACGTTGGACCGTTTTTGATATTTATTTTTGTGTATTTATAGTCATTACATTAATTTTTATTAACTTAATTATTTGTCTATAGGATAACGGAATCGAATTCAATGTAAGAAGACAATTAAAATATACTTTATGCAGGATAATGTTTACCGAATCCTCTAGTTCATATTTATTAATTTTATAATGTTTATTAATATAATACCTACTTAGGTTAGGTTATATTACTCTATTTTGAGACAAAGCTCGTTTACTTTTGCATCTTTCTGTGTTTATATTAAATAGGCACTTATAAACTTACACATTACATTACTCATGGTAATATTTTTATTCGTAAAGTATATCGATGAAGGCATAAAAAGTATTCTTCTCATTGAAATTATGATTTTGTAGAGAGTTTCAGCATAAAACAATTTTTACAAGTGATAAAATTATGAAGATTGTGTATTTGTTAACCGTTAAAAATACCAAGTTCCTTCCTTCCTGCATCAGTGTCTCCACAGTGCTATAACATGGGGCCCTTCAAGACGGGGGTCCATCGCTTCCTTCTTGGCCGGCAGCGTTGGTGACATCCCTGGTGTTGCTAATGTCCATTATGTGATCAATTGATCCGCCTGCTCATTTGCTTGCTTAAGGCATAAAACAAATAAAAAAGGTATTTTCTTTAAAATATGAATTTAAAGTGGGGAACAATCTCCCGTAAAATATTGTGGATAGGTGCGTTTATACAATTTGTATTTCAGAATTCACACATCGCCTGCATTTTATGTTTCAATAAGCTTGTTACAATGCTGTTCGTATTTTACAAAATACAAGGTTTTCGGTCGTCGTTGGCGAACATACTTTTTGCTTGCGTTAGTATCTCCTCAAGTTCTTGCATACAAGACCATTAAGCCTTTTTGCTTAAGGCCTGAATAAGACACATTCAACAATTTTGTTTCAGTTATTCTGCTTTACAATCTATCCTTAGATTTATTGAGATTTAAAATGATGGTCTGTAGCATATATTCGGAGAATTTATTATAGATTGCTGCAATAACTTACTACTTTATATAATTTACTCATGTGTGTTCGTACAAATATATTTTTTGAATGCATATTAAATAACAAATTGGCATATCAAACTCAAACCCATATTTCCATTTATCGCTATGAATAATAAATAGAAGATTAACGAATATAACCACAGAGTGACCACTGTATCAAAATACGGTATTAGTCTTTACTTCCAAAATATTGAAATATTTTGATTATGTTGTCATTCGGATTTCCTATTAAAAGAAAAGGTAATCACATAAAAAAACCCACCATTGTAGTGGTTCTGAACTTAAATTAAATTCATCGGCTTTTAAGTTTGGTAACAAAAGATCTCCCCAAACGCACCTCTACCTGACCGCTCCTAAGCTTTCTAAATCTACCTACTTAAAAGTTATGTAGGAACTTGTTACTAAAAAAAGCCTACCACATTATTGAACTACAACTTATACAATTCAACGTATATGATTTATTTTATTAATTATAAGTTAATGCTTGACTTCAATTTCACCTTACCATTAGGTGCGGTGATGTAGTTTTGGTTAATAAATGACTGCACGACAAATACAATTTCTTTTTCTCGAATCTTTATATCATTAAAACTTCCACAATTTTGTGGATTCCTCATCGTTAACATTTAAACTATTGATAGAAATTTAGCCTTCAGTGACCTTATTACTACCTACATGTATGTTCATTGGTAAAATTTCCACAAGATGCCAATACAATTGATTCGATTTACCCTGCTGCTTATATTATCCTTCCATCAGTCAACATCAAAGAGCTGCCACGTCATACGGGGCCGAAATATTTCACCATCGCCGTTTAAATGAGCCAAAGGCGGTACGTAACAAAGGACTTGGTGTAGAATTACGTATTGGGCACCAAATTGCTACTGATCGACATGATAACAGTACATTTTGGCCTTTCGCAAAATTTCCACTTTAACGTGATTGAGAATTCAAATTGTTCCAAGTCAATTGTCTAAAAATATGTTTCGTTCAAGTTTAATTCGAGTTAGTAGTAAACTTCTTTTGTCCTTTATAATAATGCATCATTCGTAAAACTTGTGAAATTTGACGCTTTAGATATTGTTTATGAGATCCGCGACTTTATTACTGCAAGTATTGGATCTTCAAACTCTGAAATCAGGTTTAAAGAAATCTGATGACATTTTTTTATTTAAACAAATTGATACCCTTTCAGGCGATTTATTTAAAAAAATCTTTTCTCTGTGCTCAAGTACACTGTATATGAATCCCTGTATAAAATTTTATGTTTCTAGGTGAATCTCAATAAAAAATGTTAAATCTATCGAGCGATTCCTAATCAAAACATACTCGAAAATCTCAAAACAATTGACAGTGATATTCTATGTAATTTATGAATTTAAAATAATTTTTTGAATTGTTATCATTACTAAAAATACAGTTTATTAGACAAAAGACACTTATTTACATGGTCTAGTCGAGACCTTTCGGTAGCGTCTACTGATAGACATTAGTTTTTATATCACCGAAAATCCCAAAGGTACTTTAGCATGAAAGTTTTCTAATTATCTGGCCAGTCACCATACCGTACTTTTTTAATCAATGTTTATACATGTTTCGGTTGCAACGTCGAACAGTGAAATTTTTCTATACTTTTTGGGTGACCAATCGAATATTGAACTTAAATTAAACCTACTTCAAATAAGAAACCCCTCATGTAACTAATATTATTTACATTTTTGCATTTATATATTCGTCTATATTGTAGTAACCTTTATCTACAAGCCGTGCTTTCACATGTACCTTAAACTTTTCGATAGGTCTCTATAGATTATGTAATAAGAATATTTAAAGGAACTTGAAAGCGGCATATATCTGTTGAGGTATGAAAAGGAACGCGATCGATGGGGAAAATTTAAACCCAACATGTAAACGGTAGGCCTAGTACAAAATAGAACATTCAAATCGAAACTTCCCGAACTAATTGTGGGTTTGTCTGTTGACGACGTTAGTTTGATGGATTTATTGTTTTGCCTCTGTAGCTCTGTGGATACTCACTTTGAATCAATGCTTTTCAAAGTCAGAAAACGTTTAATAGATTAGTATTTGCTCATGGAATATTTAATCCAAAGCTTTTGGATTTACATTATTATTATTTGAATTTCCAATTTACTCGTTTGTGGTTTAACCAAATAAGAATTTATTAACATTCGAGGATTGACTTAATTCAATTTAAGCAATGAATCATACAATTTCCAAATAGTAAAAAGACTAAAGTATCTAGATACTTTACTAAACAATAATATAATTGATTGACGTTTCTGTTGGGATTTTTTTTGTCGTCATATTTAAATGCACAGACAACATCATAAACAAAAGAATATTAAATAACAGGCAAAGGAATAGCTCACGTTGCGGTCGGGCTTCAGTTAACGACTATATTATCAATATCAGTATCAAGTAAATTATATTATTATTGGTATTGTCTTTCTGTGAAGTTCGTCTCGCTAGCTACCAGCATATTACTTGAGGCAGCCATCAAACGATTCGTTGTTACGGTTGGGAGCTTGATGTTTAGTACTATCCTTTATTTATTTCTTCTCTCTTCTTGGTTTCAATGTATCAGTGATACATTTGGTGTTATTCGTGTCCATGGGCGACAGTGACTGCTTATCATGTGGCTCGTTTGTCGGCGTATTAATTAAAATACTATTGAAATATGATAATCCAAAACACATTCTGTTAACTACAAGATAGCAGTGACTTGATTCACAAAATGAAAAAAAAATCTGTTTGGAAAAATATAAAGACATTGTTATGTCTACATTTTGCCGAGCTCTATTTAATTTAATTCATGTGTTAAAACTTGACAGGTATCAGTATATTTTTCAGATTTTCTTCAAATCAAATCAAATGGTATCTATTGTACATGCCATTTCTTTGTCTAAAATTTTAAATCAAATCGACTTTAGCGACATTGTTTTCAGAGGATTTCGCATTGTTTGCAGACTTCGGCTATTCATAATATTTTAATTACTTAAATTACAAATTCAATTTATATCATACCAGCAATTTGCAATCCCAGAATAATACGTTAAGCTCTCCTTTGTAAATATCTGGTTAACTACGTTTGCTATACGTGTCAACATATTTGTGAATTTACGACTAAATTATTTCCCTCTCAAAGCAGTAACGCAATGCAATTTTCGTAACAAAGTAACCATTACCGGTTCTGACATTTCTAGTTCAATCTATTACAAACACGTAAATTCGGTCTATTACAAAAGTAAAGCATATTTTACTGATATACTAGCTTTTGCCTACGACTTCACGGTTTCACAAAATGAACCGATTTTTACTCGTGTCATGAAATAATTACCTATCCGTCAGATATTATTCCACGACTATGATATCTACCTGCCTACCTTCTACCTATTGATGGACCACTACTGACCACGAATCTCTCATCATCACTAATAAGGTCTACAACATACGCAGTACGGAGTAGTGGCTAACCCAAGTGTCGTAGGTTTCTAGGCCGCCCGAAGGCTTCCGACATGGCTTGACGACTGGTATTTACGATAACAATCGGGACCGACGGCCTAACGTACCCTGAAGTAGGGAAATACTGAAAAAATGTTTTACTAGCGGTCACCAATCCAAGTACCGACCGCGCCCGCAGTTGCTTAACTCTGTCGATCGATTAGGATCGACGCGAGCCGCCGGATTATGAACGCTTCAATCGTAATGAATAATTAAATTGTGGTAATTTTGTTACTCTATAAACAAGGTTATAATTTATATAAATAAATACAAAATAAACATAAATTTATATGATGCGGTGTATATTTTATATTTGTTTATCTAAGCTTACCGAGCAGAAATGTAAACACTAATAGTGGCGCCGCACAGCGTCCCGTTTGCAAATGAACGCAGCTGAGCCTGTTTGCGAATACGATGCATTGCGAATTGCAAATTGAGCTGATACCGCAAACTGAACTTCAGAACTAATGAACCGATACCTATTTACGTCACTGCTTGATGATTTTTCTATGGCCCCATCATGACGTTTTATACGTGTCAAATCTTTCATCTCTCTTGTCAATAGTGATGTGTGAAGCATTTATTTTTATATACGTGTTTGTATCCTAGAGCGTTCCGCTTGCAAATAAACGCAACTGAATCTGTTTGCGGAAACGACGTATCGTGAATTGCAAATGAGGCAATACCGCAAACTGGACCTCACAACTAATGAATCAATATCAATTTACACAGTTTCTGGATGTGATGATATGTTTTAACAATACAATGGAAAACGATTGATTGTACAATTGGCCGTATTTGGGAGGATTAAAATACAGACCCCAGTAAGAAACAACAAAAGGCTGCCTGCTTAGTAGTAGGGTTTTGTGGAAGGGTTATATTATCATTATTAAATCCCCACATCCCCACCAACCGTCGAATATCTTCGGAAGATTTCCGCTTCTAGAAAAAAAGATCGTAGACAGTGATGACAAATGTCTTGACGCTCTCATACCGTCATTTCTCGTTCCGTCAGTTCTTGACTCTTTTGCATGCGTGCGTGTGTATACCACCAAATACTCCTTTGCTTGCCTGAACAATGCTATTCGAGTATAATATACGTGATAATTTCCGCTAATATTCACGCTTTGTATTTTTTGCTTTAAAAATTATTTTATACCGCTTTAACTAATTCGGATCAGTGATATTAATATTGAATCAAACTTATATTGTAAAAGCTTAAATCTATGTATATGTTTATTCAGGATCTTCGAGCTTACATTTTTTTTTAACAGGACATAATCTCTTCGTTATCCCTTTTCGATGGATTTCCCAACTATCAGAAACATTG
Organism: Carystus phorcus; assembly: GCA_018248895.1. Taxonomy (NCBI): domain Eukaryota; kingdom Metazoa; phylum Arthropoda; class Insecta; order Lepidoptera; family Hesperiidae; genus Carystus; species Carystus phorcus. Next base: position 7,619 of record DWJN01003430.1, on the reverse strand, counting down.
AATTAATGGATATGATTATTATCATTTCATTTGATTACATCGACAAACAAAAAATATTATTATAATAAAAAAATACAATAAAATAAAAAAAATAGAAGTAAGAGGTATAGAAAAAACAAAAATTAAAAAACTTCTAACTCGGAAAGTCACTGCTGCATGCGACGAATATAACCGCGGTAAAGCAGTTTCAGTATTCAGTGGCACGTTCGTTTCCTGGCAAACGGACACCAGTCGCTATATTAATTGGTCTGATTTACCATACGTCTATACATTTCACCAATGTGTACGTGAAACTTATAAATTAACAGTGTTAACTATGACACCCTCGTCGGCCGTCTACGGACTGGTCAGTGCTCTAGGTCTTCCCAATACGGCTAAAGTTCAATGAACCGATGGATTAATCCATAAAGATGGACACGATCTACAATAAGACACATAAGAAGTCATTATTTAATGGGACCCTAATGAGTAACACTGTTATTCCTATTTATCATTGACCTACTATGAATCGTTACTAAATTGTTAATAACACTTAACGTCTTTTGACTGACCGCTAATATAACTCAATACCTGTTATAATTTATTAAGTACCTTGAGAAGATTATGATAGATTATCTTGATTATAATGTACATAAGTACTCGGCCGATTGTCCATATATCGTAATCGGATAATCGATCAGGATTAGCGTTTATGAACTTCTAACAACCCGCCTTCGCTAAGATAAAATAGTTATTTATCGCAAGACTATTTGCGACTAAAAACTCCCAAGGATATTTTTTCCAACTAAAAGTTACGGAAAGCACTTATATTCTACTAATTATTAGGGCAAAATTTGATTGAGTTTAAATTTCTGTTCTCGGTCTAGGTGTGTGTGTAATCTTTGTGTGTTGTTCATGGCACCCACGACACGGAGTATCCTGTGAGATACGAGTGTGAGTCTATGAGTATGTGGCGTTATTTATTTATTATTTTGAAATATAAAAATTATAATTATTATAAATCATGCATCGCCAAAACCCTACCGTAACGTAGGAAAATCGAATAAAATATTTTTTTAATATTGCTAGTACGACCATTTCAAATGTAAATATCCAGTCGTAATCAATGTACGATATTGTTCAGCCATATATCATTATAGAAATTTAATATAGTGATGAATGTACTATCATTTTGACTGGTTCGAGTAATAAATGAAAACAATGCGAGGGCTCTGGGGGAATTATTGGACGAATTTATGTCCAACGGTGCCGTACATTTATAGAACTTTCCAATATAGTATGTAAAACGTATCTACGCCATTTCTTGCAAATGTAATTTCAATTGGGATTTTTTATTGTTTTCAAGAAAATATTTAAAACTTTGCGTAAATTTTTTTCTATTATAGTAACGCTCGCCATGAACTTGTGTTTTTTCTTATATTGACTATTTTCAATTGAAATCAACTTGCGTAGAATTATCTATGAGAAATAACTATGAGTATATATGAGAGCGGTATATCCCGAAGGATCATTATAAAGTTTATTTATTAAAAAATATTTTGTTTGTTTTAATCTGAAGTTCGAAAATAGCCAGTGCAAAAGAGTCCACAAGGCTGTAAAAACAGACTGAATTTTTTTAGTTACAGTACGATAATATAATTAACGCCATCTATACGCGAACGAGAGAACTATTTGAAATTCATCAATCCAGAGGGATACTAAAGTTCCTCATGAAATACTAGATGGTGTTACTATACCTACTAATAAAGATTTGTTTTTTTATTAATTTTAGAAAAACGTTACAGCTGTGTAATGCCAAAATTAGCGCCACGAAACTACATAGGTAGGGGGTAACATTTTGCTTATTTTTATATTCTATAAGGTTGTATTAATATGTCACTGAGGAAGGTGATTACCGGACGTTGTCATTAGATAGCGCCACTATAGTTGAAGACATCGAGTTGTATGACATTATCATAATTCTCAATAACAGCGCTAATTGGAAATCAGTTATTAAAAAAAAAACAGAAAAAGCAGATGGGTTACGCATTGAAAAAGGTAAAAAAATAAGTACGAACAATGTGAATGTACTTATTATCAGTCCTGATAATTTAAATCCAGAAATTTCTAAACCTTTGTCTCAAACTCCAGTAGCTTCATTCGTTCAGAGCTTGGCGCCGCGCGCCGCCATCCGATAGTAAAGTTGTCATACACGTGCACAGGCCACCTAATGATATATAACTAATGCATTATCATCATCAAAACTACTTTGGTATTACCATCATCAAAGCCGTTGTTGAGCTAAGAAAGCGGAAACCTAAATTGTGAAGAATTTATTTATTCATTTATTAGTATTATTAGGTGAAGGCCGCGACTTAATCGACGGAAAAATTGGACCTCTAAGAAAAATATAGGCACTCTTATAAACTCACATTAAATTTTACCCATTAAATATTAATTTTTAAAAGCGTTTTTTAGTTCTTACTCCCCCACATTTTAATATTATATGTATATTTTTTCAGACAAAACCCAAAAACATAAATACCTAAAAGACTACATATACAACAATATAAACTTATAACTAAGCCATTTTTTTTATTTTATTATTGGTTTCGCGTTATATTATCAAAATTTATAAAGTGACTTCCGTGGAGCCCGTCTGGCTAAATCACCGTCTTAGTCAGTCGCCAAACGATTCGTATTCCGGCTTCAGACCTTTCTTTTATCTTCCTTCTTGACCAGTCGTTGCTGATTTCTATTACCATTTATTGTTGATGATTAAACGAACTTACCTGTAAGTGAAGTTCAATCCCAATTATTATAAGCACGTTTCATTCTATTCTACATGACGTGTTGATATTATATCTGAAGAATGAAATGTAATTACATATATATGTTTCATCTACTTGTTTGTCCGTTAGTTACATTAGCGTAAGTAACGCACAGGTTATCCGTCATGACTGTAAGCATTTAATTCAGTAGATATTAAAAATGTAATCCTGAAATTGCAAGACAATATATCCGGGAATATCACAAATAACTTCACCGTAAGCACACTTTGCAGCCCTCCTCCAACATTGTTAAAATTCTATTATTTTATCGATAAGGCGACGCTATTTCATAAAACTGAGATAGTGCGCCATTTTTCAACGTTCGCCTTTCAATAAACTGTAGAGGAACGACACTAATGCATGTTCGTTTTAAAATATAACAACATTATGTTCTTAAGATCTAGCTCCTGAGTCTTGAACCTGGATTATTTATTGCGAAGTCCACTTTGGTATATTCTGATGGCAATAAGTGATCATAGTTTTAAAGGTTCTTTATTAAAATGGACTTAACAAGAGCCTTATGTTTTTTTTTACTAGTATGACTTATAAAATTTCTTTAGTTGTTCTATTAAAAACTAAAAGAAAAGTATTGTCCCTATCTGTATTAAAAAACTTAATAGCCAAAATAATATGGAATTTGTCAACAACAACTAAATGCGTCTACGAGCGTTTTGCAGTAGATCCAAAAGAAATTTATCACAGAGATAGATTATTTTCTAGTATCTCGAAATACCCGTAAGGCTTTCATGTGATGATTGCTTAATATACACATTTAATAATAATGATGAAACACGATCTCCATATTTATAGATTTTTGTTTTGTGAAACCACTTTTGCGCGGGCAAAAAATTAATGTATAATATTTTCGTATTCTAGAAACCATTTATGGTAATCATAATATAATACTATGTTAAGTTGCATGCCATGGCGAAAAATTGTTCCAAATGTCCTGAGTTCGATTCCCAACGAGGCAGAAATTTGAATGATGAATATTAATTTCTGTTCTCGGTCTGGATATGTCCGTAGGGTCTTTGTGTGTTGTCCAGGGCACGACACATTCTAGTGTGGAACTATAACAATATGCCTTCAACCCATTAATGGCCCACTATTGAGCACGGGTCTCACCTCAACACTGAGGAGGTCTAGAGCATATTCCACCACGCTGCTCCAGTGCGGATAGGTGGAGGCGTTAGTGTTTTTAAACCGCCCGAAGGCCTCCGACATGGCTTGATGACTGCCATGTTCATAGCAACCAGGACCGACGGCTTAACGTGCCCTCCAAAGTACGGAAACGCTCAAGAAATGTTTGCCACTAGCGGCCACCCATCCAGGTACCGACCGCGCTCGCAGTTGCTTAACTCTGTCGATGGTATAGGACCGACGCGAGCCGCCGGGCTATGAGCGCTTCAAGAATATAGCGTTATTTTTTTATTTTTTTATCTTTGTTGCAGTTGCGCACGAGGAGATTTCCTGAAGGTGTACTGGGAGGTTCAAGGGCCTGGACCGCCTGGTGCGATCAGTGAACGGTCAGCCTGGGCCAGAGAGCTATGTGGCAGTCGAGCTGACATTCCACCAGCGTTGTATTCGCCGGGGCCAGCATTGGTGCTCGAGTTCCATACGGAATCCAAGCAGAATAATGCTACCGGATTCGCTGGAACTTATAGCTTTATTGATAGACGTAAGTATTCCTATTTCCTACATACATATACCTATTATTTTACTTTACTGAAGAATATGTTATGTGATGATTGCATGCAGCGCTTTTGAAAGGAGTTGAAGTAAACTATCATTAATTTAATGTTTATAATGTGTCAGAACTGACAATGTTAGTTAATATGTAGATCCTTCCGTATTATGAAATTGTGAGAGAACCAGCAAAATGACGAGTTTTAAAAAGCCACGATTCTGGTAAAACTAAGTAACGCCTGATACTATGACCCTAAAAATCTAAAACATTTATGTTCTAATAGATCTGATCTGTCGCGCGTAATGTGGTTGCATTCCAAAATTTACAGGATGTAAAATATCAAACCGCCAAGGTAAAATAAAATTGAGTGGGGAAATGGAGGTAACTAAGTACATGTCAGTAAGTGTATTTACACTGCAAATAATTCAGCTGACTTCTGAAAAGGGTCGACAGCATATTTGATGTCTCGTACCGGATCAACTAATAGACGCAATTTTGGAAAGAAGTCACAATTTAGGGAAGATAGAATTACCGGACCCGGATGAGACAGAGTGAATTTGGTGAATGTAACCAAGCATAGTGTCCTTTTCCTGTAGACTTAATTAGAGACTTTGTGGATACATAACACATAAAATAAACAACGTATGTAAGAGAGGATATAATGTTACTTTTAATAATTTAAAAGTCAGTAACATCGGAGGTATTAACGGTATGACGATATTCCACTATGAATGTTGGCTTGTTAAAATTCTCAAAGTTTAAGTGACGTCACCAAATAGCATCTTACATGTTCCATATTTGAATAATCAAAGCACGGCGAGCTTGTGGGAAATCTTTCTACACTAATAAAGAAGTGCCTCTGTAACGTAGATATAGCCAACAAACGATAAGCTATCAGATAGGAAGTGGTCACCATCACCCATGGACATTTGCAACATCAAAGACATTGATAAAGAAGAAAGAAGAACAAAGAAAGAAATCATGTATTGTCTTTTAAGCAACCAGTCGGTACACGACTTACAGCTACAGCTGCCGTCTGACCAGCTTCGTATTTGTACTTTTGCTTAAATTATAGGCTGGTTATATAAAGAAATCTTCAAGGATTTTTAAGGCCTAAGGGTATTTGCTACGAACCCTAATGGCGCCTTTTTGGCTTTGAAGCTCCCTGTCAGACATATAACTACAATTTCAGCCTGACCATCTTCATGTCATACTTCATATTTGTATTCTTGCTTAACTTATAGGCTAGTTATATAAAAAAGTCTTCATTTTTAAGGTCAAAGGGTATTTGCATCAGTAATGGCGCGTACTCGTATGTTATCGTTGTTATTCATCACTGCCTCCGACATCGCGTCCGCTAGTCGATAATGCCACAAATCGCCACAAATTATCTCGCTGCGACCCCGTCAATCACATCGTGACTATGACTTAGTAGTGTCACTGCGAGAAAATTCATTATCATATTGAAAATTAACTATTTATTGTAAGGTTCATGATTTATTAGTCTGATGTTTTGATCTGGTTTTTGGTTTGGGCTTGCAAGAAGAAAAAGAATATCGTGTAGGAACGATGGTTGAGAGGATTAAGTTGAAATGTGATTCGAAGAGAATATTAAAATTAAGTAATAGTAAATAAAAGTTATGAATACCCAGGAAAGAGAATACATATTATGCATACCTTAGTGAAGACGGTTTTCATTACATTATTTCCGACATTTGCGACACAAAATTGTTCTCCGAAAGCAGGTTCCACCACAAGCACAGGAGAACTCTCTTTTTGTCTTAAACAATTTTAAATCATTTTAATAAATAACTCTTAACTAGTATTACGCTTCTCTAAACATATTGAATACTTTTCTAGTTGATTTTAAATTTGTGTAAAATGCATGCAATTTGTAACTAGAAAGAGATCTCATTGAAATTATTGATTAAATTTTAATGTGTTCTGAAAAGTATTTTTTTAATTTGTCATTAGGGCCAAGTTAAGTCTTGGAAAACAGATTTTAAGTATCTTAACTACTTGGGTTGGCCATTAACTCCTCCACGAATCAGTGGCGCAGCGTGGTGGAGTATGCTCTAGACCTTCTCAATGATGAGGAGAGAGCCGTACACAATAGTGAGCCATTAATGGCTTAACTTCAATATGACCTTCAACAGGATACAAGATATCATTACTCACTTAGAGGGCATAATACGGGCAATTTAAATAAACTTTCACACAAGTTTCGAAGGAATCCCTTAGACCTAAAAATAACTATGCAAAGCGAACATAATAATGTGAATTGCTCATAACGTGGCTCGCATCTATCCTGAGCGTTGGACCGAATTAAACAACTGCGGGTCGATCGATAAAAAATTCTTGAATGCTTCTAAGCCTTACTTTTATTATTGTTTTGCCAATGGTTAAGCTACAATAAAAGCCTTTGTGTTTAATTAACTTCTAACTAACTCCCCCACCTATTGCTACTAAATACAATGCTTGAGTATACTGTAGGACTTCTCATCCCATTCAAGACATTCTACTACCATCGACAATTAAATGATTACAATTTATCTATACAAAATTTGTTACTTAAAAATATATTAATCTATTCTAAAACTGACGTAGAAAAACTTATAGGGTCTTATTACATACAGTAAACCCGCGCTTCGAATACACACGTTAATCGATCACTGTCTGTAGCGTCGTATCCACTATTTGATAACCCCACAAATTATCCCGTCGCAACCCGTCAATCTATGTACATATATTGTTGAGATAGTTTTTCGAAACACGAACAAAATAAACAAATGATCAAGTTTGAAGTGTAGTAAATGTACCATATTTAAATTAGTGGTAACCGTGTGAAACGTACAGACATACACATATAGAGAGACAGACAAACAGATAGATACACAAATAAATAGACAAAAAATAATAAAAAAAATATTTTGGTCTCTGTATCAATTAAAAATCACTTTAATCCATTAATTGCTCACTACTGAGCATGGGTCTCTCCTCATCACTAAGGAAGTCTAGAGATAAAGCCGTATGTAAGTTACAGTGAAATGTACAGATTTGTAAAAACCCCGTTTTAGTAAAAATATCTATACTGTGTACTGTGTATTAATATAGTAGGGCGT
>DWJN01003429.1:0-13633 GCA_018248895.1 Carystus phorcus | reverse complement strand
TACACTAAAAGAATTTTTCAAATCGGTCCAGTAGTTCCTGAGATTAGCCCGTTCAAACAATCAAACAAACAAACAAAAAAACTCTTCAGCTTTATACATTAGTATAAGATTTCCTTACGCATCCCAGCTTTCCAAGCCCGATGGTGACAGTATCGTCAGCGATTACCCGCGTAGAAATATTTGGTCATCCGTGTCTCAAGATAGTGTCATTGTGGGAATATAATTTGTTATGATCGCGGCTAACGAAGGGACTAATATCGGACACAATTACGTGTAACAAGTGATTAATTTCTGGAAACTGTCGCCCTAAGTCTCATGTTGATTCTTTAATCGGATTTTATTTGGCTTCAGTCTATGTGGTGTAATGGAAATTATCTTTCCGATAGAGACCTAACTATTATTAATAATTATTAACTTTTATTAACTGTTTTTGGGTATTATCTGTCAAGGGTTTCTAAATCAATACTACACAATTTTCTTGAGTATGACAATACATAAAAATACCGATATAAAACAATACCAATCAAAGTATGTGTAGCGAGCCGAATGAGCCCGCGCAGAAAGAATAACGTTCGTGGCGTTAATGAAATTAGTTTATTATTATGTAACGCCTAAGTACAATAAAAATAGACAGAAAAATTAAAATATCAACATAAAATATGTGGGAGCACGACCGAAGCTAAAAGCGCATTTTAAAAACAACTTCCGCTCTACCTTTTGTTTTTATTATTTTTTAGTTCGCGCTCTCGTTAAGTGGCCTGTAACTGTATCATAAAAACTATACCTATAACTAATAATAATTTCTGTCGCCTACAGTATGTACAGGAAAAAAAAATTGTTTTTTTTTTTATTTTTGTATCTAATAAATAATAAATTTAGTATCGTCTGAAAGCAAACATTTATTGTTCATTCACGGTAATATTCGGCTTTAACGCTTGTCGATATTATAAAAGAATCTTATGTACTTTTTGAACTTTTAAAACTTCATCAATAACGGCTCAACCGTTTAGTTCAGTGACACACGGACAGAAGAATTATTAAACAATTCCAAATGTCATATGAATCCAACGACGAACGAATGAGCATTATTAAACAGTTTAATGAACTGCCTAAAGGGAACTGTATTTCCTTAACAATAGTATAATTAGTATTGTTGTTACATTAATTGCAATCGGGCTTGAGTAAAGGTCTCATTACTTCAGATCGCCTGGGGGTAACAGTTTTGTCTACAGCAACATCTATCGCAGAGTATAGATGTTTGAACACTAAGCCGATGTTTGAAGAGATTTAAATTAATCTTTGTCCATATATTTATACTAGCTGACCCCAACAAACGTTGCTTTGCCATATACATATGTTATTATTTTAAAACTATTTTGATAACCATTAAATTGGTTATAGTATGGTTAACCTTAAAAGCTAGACATATGCTATCGCGGACTTTTATTTAGAACTTTTAGACGGGAACAATATTGTAACACATGATTTTTGTGTAACTTTCACCGTTTACTCAACGCACGCAAGGAAAGCTCGAAATTCAGCCGATTTCGCAATATTCTTTATTGCTGGTCCTCTCCTATTCCTCCTAGCGTGATGTTATTTAGCCTATAACCTTCCTCCATAAATGAACTATCTTACAGTAAAAGAATTTTTCAAATCGGTCCAGTAGTTCCTGAGATTAGCCCGTTCGAACAATCAAACAAACAAACAAACTAAAACTTTAGCTTTATATATTAGTATAGATATAGATTAATAGACTCAGCGAAATTCGTATAACCTTGAAACGTTTGTCCCGTTTTTCTAACATTTATCAATGCTTAGATTGGTAAGAAAATTAACTGATAAACTGTCAAATCTATTGTGAATATTTGATCAGTGAACAGAGCTATCAAATTCGCCCCCGAATCATATATCAAATGCGATTTTTAACCGACTTCAAAAAGGAGGAGTTTTTCAATTCGTCTGTATTTTTTTATGTGTGTAGGTCGTTAATTTTTTACTGTATGTATCGATTTCGATGATTCGTCAATTCGAAAGTTGGTGCTTACCATACGGTCCCATTTTATTTAAAATTTTCAGGTGCTTCAATTAAAGAAACGGGCACCGACTTCCTAAGCAGTTTCCCTCATCAAATTATTTTATCCTTTTTGAAGAAAGCCGTTTTCCTTTTCTAGTTTTTTTTTTTAATTTCTTTTTATATCTTTTAATTTATTATATTCTAAGTTTTTTTTTAATTTCTTTTTTATATCTTTTAATTTATTATACTCTAATCAAGGTTTCAGAAATTCGAATTGATTTGACAGAGCTTCCATGTTAACATGCCTGTTATTTCAACATTTTGATAAGCCTTTCAGAGACTAGCGGTAAGTGTGACAAATGTAATCCTCAGATATAGGATATTCTAAGATAATAAGGGTGTGTCTGCCCATCACACCGGTTATCACCACGCAAAACGTAGCCAGCCATCTGATAACCGTGTTTCCTAGTCAGATAGCAGACGTTTCGCTTCTCCGTATGTATGTCTCGAAGTGATAAACCGCAACTGTGATAACGTTCTCAGATTAAATAGCACATTAAAAATAAAGCCTTAAATATAGCGTGTTAAGAATAAAGTGTAAAATATACCATGTTAAGAATAAGTTGTTAATAATAACATGTTAAGAATTAATTGTTAATTACAGCATGTTAAGTATACCATGTTAAGAATAACAGGTTAAATATAGCACGTTAAAATGCGGTTAACATCGATAAAATAATTCTAAATGGTATGTTAGTTTTGACTTTGAATTACTTATTGAACGGGATTTTTTTCAAAGATAACTGGCTTCTCTGGGAATAATTTCCGGTATTAACGTGTTTTTCAGTCGAAATAACAGCTTAAAAGCTTTGAAAATTCACATCTAGAAGAGTTTGAAAATTGCGTTCACATAACGTTTTACTAAGTAAATTAATATAATCCACTTGGTAAATGTTCAACTTACTTCGTCCAACTTGTAGGGGGTGAACGGAGGGTGAAAAGGTGAGAAAGACGTAGAGTGAGCGAGATATATAGACAGTTATGAGTTTTCCATATTTTCTCGAATACACTGTACGGAACTCTAAACTAAACTACATAGAACTAAGGCATGAATTGTTATCTTAAACATTTTTATTGGTTGTCTAATGGATTTAAGTGATTTGTGAATCTTCTGATAACTATTTTAATTAGATCTTAGTCACTAGCAAAAACTTCAAAACAGGTTCTTACAGGTATTATATCATATAAGCGTGTGGTGTCAAATACCTATTACGAGTAGGATATTAATTATTATTGTTATTGGAAACAAAAATAAAAAGTTACTCTCATCTTTATATATAATATATAAAAATAATAATTCTTAAAATCAAATCTTAAGTTTATGTAGGAATAAAAGTTTATTCTGATACAGATTACTTCTAAGGGAAGTTTTCAACAAACGCAAACGAACTCGTAGATACTGGCTGATAATAACTTCGAGTATTTAAAAACGTATCAAACTTCAACTGAAATTCGTAATTCGAACGGCCCGTCTCACGTAACGAACATTACACGGATGCTGAACACACGTGACGAGGTCATTGCTCGGCCTTGTTCGAATATTCGCGCGAACGTGACGTCACTAACTCTACGTGCGACTCCGCACGTATCCCGCGCTCTAGTGACGTACCTTACGTTATAATATCGATAAACGTAAATCGTAGTCATTTGTAATATTATTTATGTGTTATCATGAAGGTTATTGAATTAGTTACGTTTGTCGTTTCAGTGACGCCTTCTGAACGCCTTCTTAAAGACTCATGACTATTATGTATATTTCTTCTATGCGCGTGTATGTGTGTAGGTATCACTGAACTTCCCCTAAACGGGTGGACCGATTTAGATGATCATTTTTGTGTTGAAGCAATTTCGATATTGGTTTAAGATTTTATAGATGCAATAGAAACAGGTTTTTTTATGTTATAAATAGCATTTGACCAATCCGCTATGTTAAATAATTACATATTAATGGTGAATTATTCCTTTTTTAAATCTACCACTTCTTTGCCATGGCTGGCGCAATGCTCAGCTGGTAAAGACTTCAGTAGGCAATTAGCTCGCTATTTATACTATACCACTATTATATTGTGGTCAATAAAGTTGACATAAATAAATAAACGCAATATTTGCAGTTATACAACAATTTCGCAATAACATAGTTCAATGATCCGAAATAAAGTATAGGATTTATTGAAATGTAAATGATAAGAGGAATCGTACGGTAATGAATTTATTTTCATACAAGGTTGATGCGTCAGCGTAGAAGAGGGTAATGAGTCAATACTATAAATTACTCGCGGCGTTAACAACATGTTACAAGGTGCTAGGCGGTTAGATATGCGGCTGCGGCGTGCGTCAAGCAGCTGCGTCATGGCTCTGCGGCTTGCGTTATACAGCTTGCGTCTTGCAATTGTTCAGTTACATCATTATTGTATATTTATAAGACGTGATAAATATACCTATTTGTAGTGAATGTAAAAAAAATTACGTCATGTTTACCTCGTATACGTTGTTCTGCAATTAAAATTATAACAGCTATATCTATAATTAAATGTGGCCTTATGTATTACTTAGGAAAAACAAAGTTTTCAACTGGTGAAAGAATTTTTAAAATCGGATCAGTAATTCTCGAGATTTTTTCTTACAATTTACGGGTACTTCTTTTATTTAGTGTAGTTACTCCAACTCAAATAATATATTTCATATAGGTTTTACTCTTATGAACGTCTAATAGTTAGATTTCTTCACCACATACTTTCACGTGGGGTTGATATCAGTTAATGTCTATAAATTAAATAAAAAAAAAACAAATGTACTACCGCATCGAAAAAATACCTTTTTGAGGAACAAATCCTCCCTTTTATAGTGCGGATGTACCATATTGAATACAATTTAATAAGTAATATTTATTACTTTATATATATATTTTTTATTTCGACTAGACTAAAAATTATACTATCCACAAAGTATTGTAATTGTTTTTCTATACCATGAATATTATAACTATAAAGGTATTCAAAACTATAATTTAATCTCATTGCCGTAAGCTGCATGCACAGCCCGCAGCGGTAAATCGCATCAACAGAACATTATTGCTCTACAGAAGTCGATGTTTTCCGATCAATATAACTTATAGTAGCTTCTGTTGGATATAAAAATATTCCTATTAACAATCTAACAATAAAACATTTACGATTGTGTTGGGTGTGTGTTAAAGTAGTAAAATTTGGTATTGGTAATAAAAATATTTACGTATAATACTAAGAAGCTTTTCATCGGCATTGAAATCAAAGATATTTTTTATTTATGGTTTTATGGACTTATATTGACAACTGTTCGATTTGAGACACTTTGTTACGTAACTAACGCTTACTCGTAAGAGCTTAAAACTATACTTCTATGTATGATATAAATTTACAGCTACGCCTATATTTTGAACCAATAGAAACAGTCTTATACAACACACTGTTTTTACATCTTACTAACATTAGATGGCTTATTTTTAAACACTAGTATAAACATGTTACTGTGTCAAAATATCGGTAAAAGAATACAAAGATCGTGAGTACCAGCTACAATTAAAAAACTATAATAGTATAAATTTTGCTAGTTACATTCATTTACCTCTTGTTTTTTTTTCAATTAATATTAAACAAATATAACGTTAAATGGCTATTATGTTTAAATCATCATTATTTAAATACCAAAATAAAAAGTACTAAAGGCATTATCGTCTCAATAAATGTATCGATATCAATTAAACACGTTAAGAGTAACACTATCATCTTTATTGCTGTTATTAATTGACGATTTCTAGTCAGTAGTGACCTGCAACTTATTACATTGTTTTAGAACCTCATTTATAATTAATACTAATAATATATACGCATTAAGATAAGTAACGTGTTTATTTCATTCTTAATATAGCAGTTACTCCACACTTATTTCGTTTCGTAAAAAAACCGTTATCAACGTTTTGGATTACCCTATTTGTTGCTTGCTGTATTTTCTTTGGCAAAGGTTAGTTTAGTTTAGGTAGTCTAGAGCCACCTTGCTTGTGAAAAGAGCGGACTCGGATTATAAACTAAAACTACGAGGAGTTCATTTGAGGCAGTTATAAAACACATGGCCAATAAATAAAATGTAATTAAATACTTTATATTATATGTTTATGTTTGTATTGATATATTATCATAGTAAAAAAATTAACTCAATAATTTTGTGTTAATTTATAAATCCGAAATGTGTTCATTTATTGACTGTTAGGCAGAACGAAGTTCATTGAGTTGGCTTTTAATTAATAATTCAGAAAATTTAATAACAACTCTAAATTTCTATTCTCTCTCTGGGCGTGTGTCCTCATCTCTGTATGTTGTACCTATATGACATAGGAAACTTAACATAGGGCTATTAGAAGGTTAAACAAACATTTTCAATTCGGGGAAAAAATTACAATACTGACAGTTACGAAACATTAATAATTTCTTAACAACGAATGAAGAGATTGCTACAACTGTGAGAAAACGACTGTAAATTTTAAATCAGATACGGAAAGTTTTTGCTCCAATCATCACCTGATTGAATAAAAAAGGTTTCGTTCCCATTTCGCTCATTATGAATTTAACACGTTGGTATAAAAAGTCTTGTAAACCAGCTCGTCATGGCCCGCTCCGTTGTCAACTGGACAGTGATAAGATTTTCCCAAGAAATTGCGATTTGTGAGGTTATTTGTCACGCCTGGAAACGACCTCAGAGTTAATGTCTATAAATCGATGTAAAAATTGTGATATCCAAGATAAAATCCACTTCCTTATGTTTCTAATTGTACAACTAGAAATTTATTAATTTACTTGAAAATTGTATATAGGATATTATTTTAATACTTTTTATTGCAAAGTTGCCACGAGAACATCAAATAATTTAAAACAACTTAAAATCTGGTAAAGATGATACTTTTGTTGTTATGGTAATCGTTGCCATGGCGAACCTTGGGTGGATTTAATCTATCCATAGATTCATGACACAATAATAAAACAATGGTTTTGTTGAAGCAAGAACTTAAGTACAAAATAAATGTGTGATCGTGGTTATAATATCCTTCCATGCCAACTTTTCGAATTTGACAAAATTATTGACAAACCGAGGACAATTAAATTCTTTAAATTTTTGGAGTATTTAAAGATGAGAGACGATTTTGAACCTTTCAATGTTCCTTTCAGTACCTACAGAACTTTAAATTTATCATTCAAATTTCCGCCTCACTGGAAATAGAACCTAGGATCCTTTGAACAGTGATCCGTCGTTGTCAGATTTTATTACATTTATAAATATAAATTATTTTTACAAAAATGAGTTTTTAAAATATCGATATGATACTAAACGTCACTATCGATATCATACAATACAAATTCGCTGTAACGTTTTTATTTGCACATCGGCTAGTTACTATGCGATAGCGAATTTTAATTAATGTTTTTGATTAATTTCCTCAATTAATAAGCCAACGGATTGAAGTTTGATTAAGTAATGTTGAAGGGGTCAGCGCTAATAGCTCGATAAGATGCGGTCAAGGTTTTTAATATATTCAATTTATACTTCTATAAATTGTATTTATACGGAGTAATAATTCAAAATTGTTTGACATAACGTGCAGACATTGTTGCAAATATATTGAAAACGTTCTGAAATAGAAATTTTTAAATGTATTATACATTATAGAGAAAGCGGCTGCCTAACTTTGAGACTAGATGTCGTCACTGGAGCTCGTGATATCGTGTTATACACATTGTGATTTTTTCATTAAGACCAATCCTTGATTCTTTTATTCTTGCCTTATTTATTTAGATAGCACATTATTGATTACATATTCCACATTATTGTAACAAAATAGTAGATATATATAAAACAGTGAATGTCATTTCAATCCAGAAAAATTCAGAACCCAATCTCCTATCAGGTTGTCTGACACTAAGCGCGCCATCTGTTTAGCGCTTTGACTACCTTCCCCACTTAACGATCACAACCTAGACTAGGACATTCGAAAGTGATTTTCTGATTAAAGCTACTCGGAGTGCGGGAAGATCTATTTAGATGCTTCTGCCTTCGAAGGCCATGAGTATCTTCGGTTTTGGTTGAGACCCGTCAATAAGGGACGCTTTGGAGGGCCATTCCTAATGCTGCTAATACTCGTAATCCACTAAATTAACACGACCGTACTTCACCCTGGTTCAGTGTTGCCATGGCAACTAAAAACGTTTATGGAATATTTTTCATAATAATCCCAACATTCCCCTATTTTGTCCCTTTAGAAATAATTTTACAGCCTTTAAAATATAAAACACAGTGATAGTTCAACATTTTGTCTTAATTAATTTACATGATACAATTATTACGTCTGCTGTAATCCAAAACTTACATAATCTTTATCTTGCATCTCTATCAAACGACTAATGTGTAAGGGAGAAAAGCATTTCGATAACCTTTGCGATATGGACGCTTATAGCGTGGACATTTAATACCAATTGTAATAAAACCGGGTTTCTTATTACGCTTTTATTATCATAATACTGACCATCATGTGAGATAGCAATGAACCGAATAGAGAAATAAACATTAATTACTGTGTAAGACACCGTTAAATTATTTTATGGTTAACTAATAAACACTTATCGTAGCGATGTGTTACGTCACTAGAGACGTTTTAAAGCGGTTGCTTGTAATGGCGACTACGTTAATTCGAATATTAAAATACATTATATTACAGAAACCAAAAATAAAATTCTTCATTACTTAATTGAACTTGAAATTTTCTGATAATTACAATTAACCTAATAATATTGAAAAGTTTTCCCGCGTAAATAGGGTCGCACAGAGTAAATCGTTCCACAGATAATAACGTTCCGGCATATTTGGCACTCTTGTAATAACCATTTTTGTGTTTAAAAAAATATTTATAAAATAATAATTTATATGGCAAAACAACGTTTGCTGGGTGATCTAGTAAAAAACATAGCGTGCTGTTCCCTATTTATTTTTGCATTATCATATCTATATTGACATGAATTGAGCAATAAACTGTTGATTCAATCAGTTAAAACTGTTCTAGATCTCCTGTAGCCTAACAATCGTTATAACTTGCAAATCATTTATAAAGCGTTATGTTAGCACGCACAGGCAGTGTGTTAATTTAATAATAAGTAGGTTAAAATAGTACTATACGATACAATATACTTTATTGTGCACACTTAGTCAATTTACACATAAATTTCGGCGTTGACAAACACAATTGGCGGTCTTATCGCTGCAGTAGCGATTTCCACCAGACAACCTTTGGGCAGAGGAAATAAATGTAAAAAAGTAATAGTAACCTATTTTAAACCAGCAGTGTGTTAATGTATAAGAAATAGGTTAAAATAGGTTAGTCAGTAAAGATATCTTATCTCAAAGCGTTATCTTTGACGACCCGCGTGACGTAATTGTCACCACGACCGACCGCCGTTCGAAGGGTCCTGGGTTCGATTCTCAGCGAGACGGAAATTTAAATGATGAGTTTAAATTTCTATTCTCGGTCTGTGTCTATTTTTGTATGTTGTCCATGGCATTAGGATACAGGGTATCATAGTGTGAGGCTATGAGTATGCAGCATTAATTTATTTTAATTCAAAACTGTTCTAAATGACATTATAAATGTCGTACTTGCAAATCATTTATTGGGCAATTTTATTTGGTAGTGCGTTGGAGTTTAATATGGAAACTAGTAGCTGTTATTCGTCACTCCGCCATGACGTTAATATTCCATAATATATTTTTTATAGTGACAGATGTCCATTGGTACAACGTGGGAAGTTTTATAGTCCGGGCTAGTAATATACTAGTTGGTTAGTAACTATGATGAAATTGGAAAAGTTTAATGGTTCGGGCGGCATCTATTCGTTTCTGTGCTTCAGAGGGCACGTTGAGCCATCGGTCCCGGTTGTTATAGTAAATAAAAGTCTTTGGGCGGCTTAAAAATTTTCAACTTAAAGGTCGGTCACTAACCCTTCAACCAATTCGTACTGGAGTAGCGTGGTGAAGATTCTAGACCTCCTCATTACTGAGGAGAGATCCGTGCTTAGTACTGGGCCATTAATGGGTTGAAGGCAGGCCGATATTTGATTTAAAGGACTATTAGAGTATAGAATATGTTTCAAGATAACACTTTCAGAATCTGTTAATCTTCATGTATACCTATAGATAGAAAAACATAGAACTACTCTGAAACATTATTTTTTTTTCTAAATTTTTTTCTTAACGTTTTTTTATTTTGTACGGTTTTTGACACTTATAACGTTATCAATATTTTGTTTTATAATAATAAAATCGTTACGATCTAATACGATAAGTATCTGATAAACGGACAGTCGCGCGGCGTGGGCGGTCGACACGTCACGGTAAATTGACCGGAACGTTAACCGTTGTCACAATAATTAGTAAACACGCCCTTACCGTTTACATTGATTAATCGTTGACGATCGAATTTTTAGGTTAGAATAGGTTAGGTGGGTTAAGTTGTTTATTCAGCAATTCACAAGTTATTTAAACACATTGGTTTTTGTTAAGTTCGGAAGTAATTTTAATATTCTTAGGAATCCTTTTTTAATAATCAGCCGAGCAGATTAGTGACATGGTCATAAGTGGTCACCTTTGCCCATCGATACCAGCAACACCAAAGGAGTCACTGATATGATGCTAGATAAGAAAGAAGACAAAAGAAGGGAAGAAATTCTAAAATATCAATGATCTCAAG
Source organism: Carystus phorcus (assembly GCA_018248895.1). Lineage (NCBI taxonomy): Eukaryota > Metazoa > Arthropoda > Insecta > Lepidoptera > Hesperiidae > Carystus > Carystus phorcus. Next base: position 2,792 of record DWJN01003429.1, on the reverse strand, counting down.
TAATGAGAGATCCGTGTCCTGTGGTAGTCATTAATGGGTTGAAGGCAATTATGCTGTAACTGTAATTTATTTTTTTATTCAATACGAACTAAAATGTGTGACATTTGCCGTAAACAATGTGAGCACAGAGTAACAATTCAACACTGGCCGTCAGAGAGGTAAACTCCATTCATTCATTATAGTCCATTCCGATAAGCAAAGCAATAATATTGAACTTGCCTGGAAATTAATCTCTATATCTGTGATTTACTAACTGCATTAAAAACTTTACACATAACACGTATCTTTTCGTAACACAACCAAAAAAAAGCAATGAAAATTTTAAATATTAGCAAAAGACTGCAATGATGTTTAAAATATTTTTCAAATGACTAACGTCATTTTTATGTCATCAGGAATATTTTATCTAGGTATTAGGTAGGTAGGTATCTAGGTATATTATAAATGTATCCAAAATATTATACTGTCTTGGTGTACAATAAAGAGGATTTTGTTGTTTGTTGATGTATTAAACCAGTGTAAGTCTGTGCCCATGGTCTAAACGCAATGACAATGTCTTGTCAATTCTCGGCGGCCATTTATTGTTTACATTTTTGGAATATCTTCGTGGGACAGACTATAAAAATCTCATAGCTATCGGTAAACAATTAAGCGAAATTAACGGGTGTCAAGGCAGCCGTCACTGTGGGCGGTCGGCTGTCAAACTGTCAAAATAATCCGAGCGCGGCGGCTGTCGGCTAACTGTCAACTGTCACAATAATTGGGTGCTATGTAATTGAGCGGGACCGATCTCGGTATGATTGATGGTGGGGAGACAATGCGTTTGTTTGGATTAGTTTTTGTAATCATTGAGACGAGAATTGGATCTGTCTTTTGGAAATTCTATTGTTAATAAATCAAAGTATATGAGTTGTGTTTTTGTTCTTTTTCTAGGAAACATGGTATTACCCGTGTGGGGCAATGGTTACCATATCGGACCATCGTTCGAAAGGTCCTGGGTTCGATTTCCAACGCGACAGAAATTTGAATGATGAGTTTAAATTTATGTACTCGGTCTGTGTGCAAGTCTTTGTGTTGTTCATGGCACGTCATAGGGATTTCTAATGTGGAGCTGTGAGTGTGTAGTGTCATTAAAAAAAGCATATTAAAGTCCTCTAAGTTGCACCTATTGAAATACGGACATTTATATAAATTTGAAATTAACTGGTAAATTTGAACATAATGTATAAATTATAGCTCGCATATTGCCTTAAAAAATATACCCAATAGTTTTTTACAAGTACCTACCGAATATTTATTTTTATTCTAAGCATAGAACAGACAGAAAATATTATTGACCAGACCAATATTTTAAAAATTATCACAATAATTTTTTTATTACTATATTAGATAGAATTATTTTACTTGCAGGGACTAAATTTAAAACTGAAATAAAATTAATATTATATTTTCCCCCACATCTTTAAACATCTATTCTCTTTCTCTGTAGACTCAAACTCTCAAACTCCTACATCAACATCCAGAGTTAAAATATACTTAATTTCCATAGTAATTCAAGTAGCTCTTATTATATCTGAGATAGGAAGTCGCGAAGACAGACGTATCTCCGATAGTGCTTGCTCTATAACATGTTAACATTTAACAATACAATCGTTTGTTAAATTTAACATGTTTATCGACGTTCCATCGATTACCTTCGATATTGTTTAACTTACGGGTGGTCTATTACACACTAGCCCTTGTTTCGATTCGAAAATTCTATACTTTAGTATTTATATCGGAAATATATTGACGGGACTATATATAATATTCTCGTGTCTCAGTTAATTACCATACTTCTCTTAAACGGCTTGATCGATTTTTACGAAACTTTATACGCATATCAAATTAAAACATTTATTCGAAGCCTTCAACCCATTAATAGCCCACTACTGAGCACGGGTCTCATCACTGAGGAGGTCTAGAGCATACTCCACCACGCTGCTCTAATGCGGATTGGTGGAGAAGGTATAAGGTTTTATTCGAAGTAGGTTACAAATACTTCGAAAGTCAACTACGCCATCACTTCAACAAAGCCCTACGATGCGTGGCCCTGGTAGAAACTTGACATAGAAGTAGGTCTGAGAATCGGGTACTATCTATCTTTCATACCCAAGTGGGTAGTGGTGAGTGCTAAGGGTTGTCCACTCCTAAAATTTATTGATGTCGGTTATTTATACAAAAATAGAAAGAATAAACAGTAACTTCGACACTTAATACTACAAGTGTTGAACACATTTATATAACAGTTGTGTCCGCAACTTTTCCGCGTGGAAACAAAAAATATTTGTCAGTTCGCTTTACTATAACTTATAATTAAAAGTAGCCTAAGTTACTCCTTATTAGATCAATTATCTGCTAGTTAAAGTCCCATCAAAATCGTTCCAGCCGTTCCAGATATTATCCGGAAAAGCATAAAAATTGTAAGAAATGTAACTAACTTACTACATATACATTTAGTAAAAAGCTGTGATCATACTGCACAGTGTGCAAAATTTTATTAAAATCGGTTAAGTAGTTTAAGAATCCATCGCGGACAAACACCGTGACATGTTTATTTTTTTATTTATTTATTTGACACACCAACAGCTTACATACAATTTTTCACAAAAACTCTTACATAATTACATTTTTCTGGTATGCTTGCCAATTATAGGTATGTACATCGTTCATAGAAAAAAAAAAAAAAAAAAACATGTTATCCTAGCAATTTAACAATATCAATTAGTAGATACAATTTTACACACACTGTA
>DWJN01003428.1:0-13636 GCA_018248895.1 Carystus phorcus | reverse complement strand
TAACTTTCACCGTTTACTCAGCGCACGCAAGGAAAGCTCAAAATTTTGCCGATTTTGCTATATTTTTTACTGCTACTTGTCTCCTATTCATCTTAGCGTGATGTTCCATAGCCTATATATACCCTTCCTCCATAAATGGACTATGTAACAGTAAACGAATTTTTCAAATCGGTCTAGTAGTTCCTGAGATTAGCCCGATCAAACAATCAAACAAACAAACAAATGCTTCAGCTTTATATATTAGTATAAGAGTATAAGGTAATATTTATTATCAAGTTAATATTATTAGCATAGGGTATTTCCTGAATCGTGATTTTGTTTAAAGACTACTTACTAATCTGTTTAGTAAACATGAGTCTTTGTGCTTTTAAAACTATTCATCAATTATATTAGTCTAAGGCATCGAAATAAATTGGATCAAACCAATATATCGCATGTTCATAAAACTTTCAAATAAATGAAGTGAAGATATAGGATAATAGTCGACTGCGATGAAATGTAAATGTGCAAATATAAAAATGTAATGCTATCGTATACAAACATTGCAAGCTCTTGTTATTTTTAAATCGAAAAATATTTTTCTAAGTTCTATATAAATTTTGGTAGTGCAAACACGATGCAGCATGATTTTGTAAGCAGCTTATATTATATTTATTTCAGTTCACTGACTTTTTGTTTAGCTAGGAATGTAATGGCTTTGTCAATAAATAAAAAACCGACTTGAACTGCATACGCTGAATTAAATATTCCGATTGCCGATGTAATACGCATATCGTAAGCATCAAGTAAATGTTCATTATCAGGGGTAACTCAAAACTTACACGTCAGATGTCGCTCGAATTTTAATGGGACCATATGGTCATTGATAAGCACCATATTTTGAATATAAAAAAGACCATTAAAATTGTTACATCAAGTACCTAATTAGTACACGAATTGAAACTCCTATTTTGAAGTCGAATAAAAACAAAAGTGTCGTCCAAATATCAAACTTCTAACATTGTTTCGACTCGACCCTGAAAAACAATAGATTCGATGGCGGACGTTATTTTTTATAGTATCGGTATAGTTTATATAGTCCATGACTATTTAATAACTAGTTCACAAACTAATCAAATAATATTAAGTCTATTAGCTGCGTAAGTATAACTCTAAAATATTTACAATCTGAAATTACATAGATTAACTTTGAAGTCGCAATAAATTTGTTTGCCGAACTCAACGCTTTAGGCAATTGCCTGTATCTACATATGTACGTCATGTCGGACTAAACGATTAATACGGTACACGATATTCCGCCTTATTACAAAATAAGTTCTAAACCACGATTATCAAGTATAGGTTTATCTTTCATATTATACTTTAAGCCAAGATTTATTTTACTTGCTCTAATAGAAGTATAAACCGGTACTTTGCTAGTTCACGTTTTGTAATAAGGCCGTTAAATCACAAAAACATGTACCTAATTGATACCTATGTCTGAGTAAATTGGTTATAATCTAGCGTCTACATTAATATCACAACGAAATAATTATTTCATTTTAATACATTCTCTTGAATTAATATTTTTTTTATGACAAAGGATCAAGAGACTAGTCGACAATGAGTTGACGAGCAACCTGATGGAAAATGGTCAATGAAAGAAATAATACGTTCTTACTAACATTTTTCTTACAATATAATAGTTATTTTTAATACGTTAAAAAGACAAAGAAAGTACTGCGTAAAAAAAATGTATGCAATAGGTACTCGTTGTGTAATATTTTGAAATAATTTTCTTATGAACTTTTTTTTCTGGTATTTCTGTATAATAATTATTATTAAATACATGGCACATAATTATTATTTATAAATGGTTGTAGCCTTGAGCTGCTGGAGAAGCTTTCTTTTTGAGCGTTATTTACTCGTTTAAGATGTTCTGGTGGGGCACTAGCTTTTGGAGCCCTATATTCGCTTGTTGCTCGTTCGGCAAATATTTCTGGTATTTAATAGTTTTCTAACCTACACCTAAATAAATTATTTACTCATATTATTATTATATATACATATTATGTTTACATAGTAGTAAAAAAATCCGTTTGCGCTCCTCAATTGCTTTTTATTTATACGGGTTGTTTATTAACTTTGTCGTTGATAAATCGAATACAAGATTCATAGCCTTTAACGCTGTAACAAGAGCAATGATGTTGCGGTAACCACTCCTTTAGGCGCGCCCGCGTTTCAATGTTTTATCAGTCATGTAAAGCAGTAATGATCAGTAATGATATTCTCATCAAGCGAAAGTAAAACATCATAAATACTTCCAGGTTAACCAGCTATAATCTCATCAGATGTAATTTGCTTATTACAGTCAATTATCTTTTTACTACGACATTTCCTCTTGTAAATTCGCTCCCAAAGAGCGATAATTTCCTGTTCGTCTCTGATAGTCGACCGCGCTAAATTAATTATATCAGCGGCCCACGGCTGCTTTACAAGAGTCCTTTATCAACGTCAGTAAGTACTATTTTAATACTATCAAACGATTCACCTTGTTGAACTAAATTTGACACATTAAATCGCAAATCTTGTTCAGTAGACATGATATTCAAAATAAGGCAGGAAATATTTGAAGAACAAATTGTAATGTCAACATTTTTTATTTTTATTCCTTATTTATTTATAAAATGATCACCATGCCGGATCGCCATTCGAAGGATTCTAGGTTCGATGCCTAGTGAAGTGAATTTGTATGAGTTTAAATTTCTGACCCTTAAATTGGTTTCAGTCTCTGTGCCCGGTCTTGATGTGTGTACTTCTGTCTTTGTATATTGTCCATGAATATTAGTGTGGGTCTAATAATTTGCAATAAAATAATATTGCGACTATAAATTGAGATGTAAGCTATCTTTCAGGTTTGATCAAACTGGACACGGTGTGCAAAATTTGATTAAAATCGGTTAAGTAGTTTAGGAGTCCATCGCCGACAAACGTGACACATACTTTATATATATTAAGATATTAATGGATGCCAATTGGAAGAAGAAACCGGAAAGAGAAAAGAAGGGAAGTTAAGCGTCGCGAGTGAATATTGGCGATTACGTCACGTCTGAGTTCTGCGACACTGTATCGTGCTACGAGTATCAAATCCGCAGATAGTTCCAAGGTCATTTTGTTGGACTTTTGTACCTAAGTGTTGAAAATAAAAGCCTTTCCATAAAATCAACCTTTTCTCTCCTTCCCCAACCCACTCTCGTAACAATATTTTTACTACCGTCAAATTTTAACCTTGAATTAATATGGAATAGATGAATTAATATGGTTATTCTTATTTCCCATATTCAATATCTAAATTAGAAACAATATGCAATCATTTTGTTTTAATTCGATGGGTCAAAAATGGATAGAATCTGATCACGTTATGCGTAATGAATGCGTGCATGCATGTTCATTCATACGTAATGATACGAATTCTGTTAAATCATTTGTTTTCGGTGCTGTTAATTAATGAACAAGATTATCATGTTATATATGAGACAACATAAGGTTATATGAGCTACAATTATGATCGTATTATATTACACACAATTTTACTGTAAATTGTAATTTTTAAGTACACGATTTTGGCGATGCCTACTTTAAACAAAGAAGTATAATAGAAAAATGTATGAAGGCATGCAATAACGTGTAAGAGGAAACTTTCAATTGTTCGAGAGATAAAAGAAAATCAAGTCATATGTCAATCTCTCTCTCTACCGATGCACGCACAGTAAAGGACCGACTATTTTTTAACAGTAAAGTCAGTACAAACCGTCAAATAGTTCAGCTGTTCTCTGTCTGGGCTAACTTGCGTTTTTTATGTCGTAAGTAGGCAAACGAGCAGACAGGTCATCTAATGGTAAGTGATAACCGTCGCCCATGCATAGTAGCAACACCAGGAATATCACCAACGCGTTGCCGACCATGAAAGACGAAGAGGGGGAAAAACAGAGTCCGCATGTGCGAGGACAAAGAGATCTATAGAGTTCCTTGATCTTCATCTATTTCTAACCGTGGCACAAATAAAAGCTGACCCCCCTTTTCTATCCTTAAAACCCCTATTGCTTTATTTTCATTATGTAGACAAATTTGACATCGTCTTCAATGCGTATCATTTTATGGTTTCATTAGGTTTGACATCATAGAATCCAAGACAACCTGCTATAATCTATTACAAAATTCTTCGACTGTAGGTACAGTAATTTTACCAACTAAGAATGATTTACGAGAAAGGTTTATAGAAAAAAATATATAACCCCTGATTGTCATACTGTTACGTAAGATAAATTCTAAAGATAACCTTATATTACTTGTTATAAATATAAGATTTCAGTAAGCGAAGGATTAGTTTTGTATATTAACATTAAATACAGGAAAAACATCTAAAATGTGTCATATATTATAAATATGGGTCACCCGTTCAGAACCTTTTTTGTTGCGGAAACGTGTCTACTTTTGCAGGATTGGTAAAAAAGGTCTGTACAAGGTAAGTAGTATGTATTTACTGTTTTATATCGTTACGAATATATAGAGATTGTCCAATTAATTTATCAAAACAGAAAAATCAAAACTATTAAAGTGTGTAGACACAAAAATGTGGGAAAGACCCACTTAAAAAGTATTTACATTTTTATCGCATCAATAAAGAATACTTAAAAATACATGCGCACACACATGAATTCGCAAATAAAGGAAAGTGTCAATTTAGTTACAGATGCAAATAAATTTCAATAACTTCATGGTGAAGCCACACACTGCACATTGAATTACTTTAAAAGTCTATATTTCATTTTCAAAATATTGTAAACATGAAGAATAGGCGAAGACAGAGCTGCTTAATAGTTCTGAATAAAAAACTACATGACAGTATTCAATTGCGACATCTATTTTAGTACATTTTTTATTAAAACACGTACAATTTTACGTAGTACCACCGGGTTTATTACACGGCGATAGAACAGGTTTTTCGTTCTACAAATACGTTTTGCTGCAGACTTTCATGTATCCGGTCAACCTTTAGTCAATGGAGAGACCAATTCTGGGTTCTTATATTCCTAATAATGGCAAAACTTTCATACATCAATAACCAAAAACCATGAAATACCTATAAAACTGTGTTACACTATGGTATTTATTACAAATACAAATTATCATTCTTTTACACGTATACGAAACAACACTTAAAGATAAAAACATAGTATATAATTATAGATATAAAGTACTGCCTATGAACATTACTACAGCGATCTCTTCAAGACAATTTAAATGGAATAAGTAATAGTTATATAATTTGAATTATATAGTAGAAATGGCATAGTGTATTTTTGTACAGGATATAAAAATAGTGCACGATATTCAATACAAATTTGAGGGTATTTTCGTGTAGTTGTCCGCCAGCACTATCTTCTCTCCATTTTTTTACATATTATAAGTTAATGTATTTGTAGTTATAGTTGTTGTTGTAGTTATTGTGTATTTATAGTTGTTGAAAAGATGTGCTGAGGAGTTTCTTTCGCCGTTTCTTCTTCTCGATGTAAAAGCACCTTTCCGAAACGGTGGTAGAAACAAAAAATGACGTGCATAAGTGGATTGAAATAATACCTATATGAATAAATGATTTTAGATTTGGATTTAATGCTAGACCGGAATCCCACCTGATGGTAAGTGGTGATGTTGTCTTATGTAGATAGTAAAGCGCATCAACTTATTTTACTTAGTTTCGAGGTCGACATCGCATTATTGCATTTGGTGCTAATGTCCATGTGCGACGATGATCACTCATCAGGCTCGTTTGCTAGTTTATTGGCTAAGAAAAGGCATACAACTACTACGTTTATTAAATTCTTAGAGTTACAGGGAGATTCTAGATGTTCTCAGAAACTCTCCTAGTAGTAACAGATAAAATATATACAAATATACAAGTAAAACAAACTGAGAATAGAGAAATAAATGAAAAGGATTTTACATTCGTCGATGAAACGGTACACAGGTGAACACAAAAGGACAACCTACATCAAATTACGTGCTAAATGGCTGTAAAGGGCTTGACGGCCAATTTTAGAACGGGATATCTATTATAGTGCCAATGGGAAAGATCAAAGGCGCTTCTCAGTTTTCCTTGAATGTGTAACGATCAGCACTGACTATTGTATGTCGCATACACGTTGTACGCTTTGTACAAGTAAATAGGTATTATTACATTAAAGATTTGAAAACCTCAGAGCCAAAATTCCCCTATAAATTTAAAATCTGGTGCAGGCGTGAGGTGTATGCCACTCAATTTAAAAGAAATTACAAGGTTTCTATATTTTGGAATTGATAAGAAAAGTAGTATCTCAAAGTAAATAACTAACCTTAGTTAGAAAGATTTTTTTTTTCAATGATAAGTAAAATCGCTTTCGATCAAATTACCTTCTAATAAAAAGATTCCTCCATCTACCAAATACTATCGACTCCAGGCGTTAAAGATTAAATATTTCGCAATAGTTGCTAAATTGAAACTATTTAATGTGTAGCGCTAGAAGCGTTCATAGCCTTGCGGCTCGCCTTGATCCTAAACAATCGAACGAGTTAAGCAACTGTGGATGCGGTCAGTACGTAAATAGGTGACCCCTAGTGGCAATTTTTTTAGCATTTCTGTACTTCGAAGAGCACGTTACGTCGTCGGTCCCGGTTGTTATCATAAATAACAGTGGTCAAGTCATGTAGGAGGCCTTCAGGCGGAATAAAAACTTCTGACTCTTTGGTTGGCCACTAACCCCTCCACCACTCTTCCATTGGTCAAAGGTATAATAATATACTCTGTAATAGCGACCGTCCTAGCTTTGATTCGTGAAACTATTCGTTAGAGCTTTAAAAAAATGTTTAGGAATTATTTTTTTAAATATATTTATATGATACACTTATACCCTCGCCTTAGGATTCCGTGGATCGCGAGTAGCCTGAACTACATATAATACTAACATGCACGACCGGAGAAAAAAAACTATTTGTAACTTAAATGTCAACCTTTAGCAATAATGAAACCCGGAATTCCTACAAACTCTCAACAGGGTCGTCAATTATAACCCTGTTTTATTTTTGAAGCGATAGAAAGACAAGATATTTAAAATTTCATCCTTCGTCAGAGTAAAATGGAGTAAAGTTTGAGTGAGTATTTTCGCGGATGAAGTCGCGGGATAGACTACTCCTTTTGCTTGTGGGCAAACCGCCATGGCTACAGGAAAACAACGCTATCTACTGAACTACAATTAAGCAGCTATTAATAATCGCGATAGCTTATACAAGAGTGTATTTTTATATAACGATTTTAAGAAGACGAGGGAAGTAAAAATAAAGTATTTAGCGTATTGTAAAAATGTTACATAATATAAGAATACAAGCCCCGACATACTTTATTTAATTACCTAAATTATTTATTGAATAAACAATCCATTCTCCCTTCATGAAAACTATACTGCTGCGTCTAGTGCACAAAATTGTGTATCATAGATTTTAATAAAATTCATATTAGTTTATTGCAATAGGCTAACAAAATCATCAAAACATTAGTACGTTTCAGAATCCTCAGTGTAACTTATTTCTGCCACTCCGCCGCGCCGGACAGATCCTACTTCCGGGAATTTCAATGAAATGAAACGAAGTAATTTTATTCGAAATTGGTTTTCAGAAATACTCATCTAAAGTCAAACTACGCCATTGCTACAACAATTCCTCTCATTACTTTTATTTGCATCATTGTTTTTCTCTTTTCTTTCTTTTTTCTTTATATCTCTAGCGACGAATCTAAGCTATTTTTAACCGACTTCAAAAAAAGAAGGTTCTCAATTCGTGTACAGTTTTCTTGTGTATTTTACTCGATTCTTTTTTTATTTGAAATACGGTGCCTTTATAGGGTTTCGTTTAAACTTGAGTGATATCTGATGAGTTTATGAGTTATGCGTAATAAGGCGCATTTACTTGATGCGTTTTGGAATTTAATTATTTAAATACGGCTTATTTATCGGTTGGTTGTTTTTGTTCATGAACAAAGCGATTATGTAGACCTACTATAGTTTATCCACCCTATACTATTGATAGGCCTAATATTGGGTTTGCAACTAAGTCATGGCCGATTTCAAATAAGAAGGAAAATTCAGAATTTTCGTTAAAAAATATAATATTTAATTAGATATTGCCCGTTCTTGTGGATGACCTTTTTCCATCGTTCTGGGAGTGTAAAAATTCCCCGTTCGTAAAATGTCTGGTTTTTGCTATTAAAAATATAGGTTAGATGGTCTGACAGCGCTAACGAAACAAAAGAAAGTGTAGAGTAAATCTATTGACAAAAGCGGCAGTGACTTAGTTGCTATTATAATATTCTATATTAATTACTAAATTAATTGATACATATCCATGATCTTAAATTAGAACCATAGACAGACATTGTTTACTCATGATATTGCGATATTAATTATACCATGTTAATTATACATTATAACGTTACTCACTGCCTTTGTCTTCTACGCCAAAACCTAGCTTGGGAGGCTCGTTAGCGACATAAAAGATGATGGCTATCGTACTATTTCTTTGTCTATTCAATGTCACTATGACAATTATCGACGCATTTGTGTCATCAGATATCACGAAGAATTATTATTTTTCTAAGATTTGCTATTGTTACATAAAAAGCTGTGTCGCACAAAGCGTGTCGTAAGAACAGATTGAGACTTTTTCACGATAATTTTGGCACCTACTTACTACTTACATTGTAACAACAAAAAACGTACTGAGACGTACTATCGATATAATGAGCAAATACCAAAAACCATTAAAAAAAAATAACTTTTAGTACAGGCATACAACGTTTCCATTTGATATCCATATTAAAGAAGGTCATAAGCTAATAATAACAAATAGTTAATTTGCCATCTTAGGCGGCCACCCCACTTTTTTAAGTCTGTGAACAAAGTACTCTACATAACCATCAAACGCGAAAGTGAAATACCGAAGCATTTGTACAATGTTTTAAAATCAGATACTTCTAGTTTTTCATACCGTAGTATATAAAACATTATATAGAGTATGTCGTAGTACAGTGGGAACTAGTGTGTACCGTTATCAACTTCTCCACTAGGTCGATATAGAAGTATCACTACAAAGATCGAAGCACTGGCACTCGCTAAGTTCTACGGAACGGATCTTCTACTGAAATATTAAAAAAGATTCTAACTTGAGATTCTACCGTGCTCAAACTTTCACCACAACATTCAACTTTCTGCATCATATTCAAGTAAATAATGTGATCGCGACAGTAACTGCCCTTCACTGCGGTTACGTTTTGTAAAACCGCCTTCAGAAGGGATAAAATAATTTTATGAGGGAAACTGCGTCGGAAGTTGGTGCCTTTACAGGTGCTTCAATTTATGAAACTGGCAGCGAATTCCTAAACAGTTTCCCCTATCAAATTATTTCATTGTTAAAATTTAGACGAAATTTAGACGTTAATAAAGATAATTTTAAAGTTTTTAAACATACATAGAATCAGACTACAAAGCTATTTATTCATTTATAATTAAACGCACAAGGTATTTAAAGGAGACTGACGCATTAACATAAATCTAATACACACATTCTCATATACATACTTAAAAAGTAATAAAGAATATGTGTACGTTGATAAAGCACATAAAATATACCGAAAATACACTTGGGATTTTTTTCGTCTTACATCATAACAAATTAAACAAAAGCATATTGCGTTCATGGCGAATCAATTATGACGAAGAAATGATGGAGATATATTTTTTTAACAAATTTCCCTTACATTTAATTCATAAATTTAAGTACATATTTTTTATTAAACTACCGATTCGAAAAGGTTCTTTTTCGCAGATTACGAGTAAACACATAGAAAGAAATAGACATGACATAATAGCCATGAATATGATTAGATTGAATACGACAACATGGCGATATAAATACAGTTATTTAATGAACCCTGCTAGACTGCCACAGATACGTCTGGACCGGAGCCAGTTTTATTACAGACAGTGAGTGTACTAATACCTTAGACATTATATACTATCGTAAACATGATCCTTTAGTCGTCAACATGGTCGATTTAGACTTAAATAAATAAAAAACGCCTTACATTCATAGCGCTATATTAAGATTCATGCCATGTCAGATAAGTGCCATGAACACCAGTAATAAACAACCAAAACAATTACACATACCTAGACTGGGAATAGAAATTTAAGCTCGTCATTCAAATTTCTGCTGCGTTGGGACTCTAACAGGTCCCTTCGAACGGCAGTCCAGTATGGTGACTATTACGCCATACTGATGGTCATCTTCTTCTTCTTAAGGTGCCATCTTCTATCGAAGGTCGGCGATCATTAAGGCGACCTGAACTTTTGATACAGCAGCTCTAAATATTGAACGGGTGCTTCTTTTATTGGCGATATTTTCTTGTGTTGTCCATTGTCCAGAGTCCAGTTAAGTGTTGTAAGGTGAGGTGACGTCACGGCTCGGTTTGCGGTCCGTGGTTAACGTCGGTCGGCTGCAACGAATAAATTGAACAAAGTGACAAACAAGTGCACAAGTCCCCACCTTGCACCTGGCCGCGCCGCGCCGCACCGCCTGCTTCAAGCGGCAAGTTACAACCGATAGCGGTTTATTGCTCCGCACTCCACGTATTGGGCTGCAATACACTCGTGTTAGGATATTCGTGTTCAATGTCGTATACGGGTTTATTTCCATTGGTAACACTAAATTTGTAACGCTTGAACATGTAAAAAGTGTTCATTAACGTGTTTGTTATTACACTATATTATTATGTGTAACACTATTGAAGATGTAAAAAGTTTTCATTAACTGGTTTGTTATAGTATGTTTTAGATTTTTTTATGTAACTAGCCAACTAACCAGTAGATGAGCCACGCCACGTGACGGTACGTGGTACGCCCACGGACACCAGCAACACCAAACACACCACTTTTGCCTAGTCGCCGAAAAAAGTAAAAAAAAAATTAAAATAATTGATTATAACATGAAATAGCTAGACTCACTGTATCCAATTTGAGATTCCGTATCAAAATTTAGATTTGTTAAAATTTACAATAACTGCTGGAATTGTTGGAATATGAGTTTAAAACTCATGTCAAAAGTATTCTTATGTGTACAAATGATATTTAGCACCTGAACCCTGCCTGTAACTTTGAGTAGGAAAAACTTCAATGAAATGTCCTTGACGCTTGCTCTACCACTCACCGTTCGGCCTTATTGAAACCATTATATCCTTTGAATTTAGAAAACCGTACGTAAAACCCAACTTCAAATAAATTTCATTTTATTTTACTATTCTTCTTTCCCTATTGAGATGCTACAACTGCAGACTTGTCCCACCGGCGCCGGCGACTTGGTCTTTTAAAACGCTTGCAACCGAGTTGAGACAAAAAGTGAGGTCGCGCGGCTAACTAGGGCCGCGGGTTGTTTGCGGACAACTCCGCTCTGGTAAAATGTGATCGGCTTAATGAAACTCTTCATATGAAACTGTTTCATCTTACGAATGCGTCTTTGAGCCCTATTCACACAAAGTCAATGCTCGGTAGTTCTGAATTCGTCTTACAAGGTTAAGTAAAATTTCAAGGTTAAATTAAAAACAACTCATAATCTTAATATATATAAATTACGTGTTACGGTGTTTGTCCGCGATGGACTTCTAAACTACTAAACAGTTTGTAATCAAATTTTGCACACCGTGTGCAGTTAGATCTTGAAAGATAGGATAGCTTACATCTCAATTTATAGTCGCTATATTATTTTATTACAAATTATTTGTTTAATATTAGTTTCATTGGATTTTAACAGATGGCGATGTAAGGTAATTAGTCTGCTAAATTGAGTATGTAAATCTTAGTTACAGCAACGCGTGGCCGGGTCTGCTAGTAGTAATACAAAATAATATAATCATAAACGTTAGGAAAGATGTACCTATCCGCTTCTATGCATGATTAAGAGCTACAAACAATACCAGAGACAAGACCGAGTTACAAGATCGAGTCGGATTCGAATGGTTCCGTTCTTGCAAAACGAATTACAATCACATGACACCGACCAATGTAGGTGTAATTCCGCAGACAGCGATAGATGGCGATAACTGCATTTGCAGCAGCTGCACTCGTTGACGATTATCTATAACGTTCTGCGGATTTGCACCGTTGACTGGGTAGGACGTTCTAGAATACATATTGCAATCACATGTCCATACCGGGACGTCGTAAAAGGCAACGAAAACAGCCCTCACCCTCCTGCCTGGTAATGAAGCTTTGCGGTAGAATTACATCGTTAATATTATTAATAAAACTAATATTATTGTGCTTCCGTGACGCCTGCTTGTGTAGCTACCGTCATCTTCTTTAACGGTTTGCGTAAAAAACTGCTCTAAATAGTCGTTAACAATTAAGACTTAGCGGCTATCACATAACCAGCCCCCCCAAGCATCCACATAAGCGATTGAATATAACGTTTGATATCGTGAGCGGATTCAACTAATTCAATTTCGTCAGTCTCTGAGAATCGCTTACGATCGACACAGGTCGCTGGGCTACGAATGCTTCGCAGACATATTCGAAATCTATTAATCTCCGCACATTCATATCAGTAGGCGAGGGGCGACCCTCACGCCCCTAATAGTTTTTTAAGCTGCACAGGTGTGCGCAATAGCTGCCAGTACCATAAGCGCTCGTGTTGCGCAAAATAATAACACTATGTTTTTGCAGATCGTCGTCGTTGTGGGTACAAGTTTAACAGCTGAATAAGTTTTACTTTATCCTTATTTAAACTAACAATTTTATCCAATTATTATTATTTGTTACGACTTTCATAACGTCTTTACTGACGTATCCAGATTAGAATCAGCGAGGGTCAAGCCGCGAATGTGAGGGATTTCTTTACTTTCGCGGAAATTGTACTTTACTTTTGAATAACTAATAATTTGTGAACTTAGAGCAGCTTTACTTGTTCCTGCATATAGTGCAGTGAGGCTATTTGAAAACACTTATTGGATGTATGACCGTAATATATTCCATAACAATAATTTAACCAATTTGGATGCAGGTTTCGCTGATATATGGTTTAGTTTAATCGGTTACATAATAAAAAAGATTAAATTTATGGGTTGGCTACTAATACTATAGTATAAGGGCCGTACCGCACTGAAGTGACGTGCGGACCAATTACAAGATGTACGTTTAATAATTACACCCGATCTCCTGTATCTAAACTGGACGATAGTTCAAATTTAAGCTTACATTTCATTTTCAAGTTTGGGACATTAGGGGAGAGAAGTTTCTAGACGAAAATAAATAAATTTGAGGCACAAATATTTTATAACAAAAGTGCATCGAGATGAGTGCAACGTTGTAATAAAGAAGAGTTTTGATATAAAAAGGTTTTTAGAATAAAAACCGTGGTAAAGTTCAGTCGGGGCCCGGAGCCCTAATAGTTGTTTAATGTCGGCGGGCACAGGTGCGCCGCCCCCCCCCCCCCCCCCCCCCCCCGCACGGCCCCGCGGGGGCCGGCGCCCCCGCAGCCGGGCGGATGTCGTTTTTAGAGTGATGTGGCGACTTGCACG